>JAUJYS010000360.1:0-24361 GCA_033995665.1 Melogona broelemanni
CTGCATCCCTCTTCCCTCCCCTTCCCTGCCCCTCACATAATCTCTATAGAGATTCGAGGGTGCAGTAATCCTGTAGTACACTAGGCGCTACGGTTATATTAAAAAAAAAAAAAAAAATCTAATTCAATTTTTATGACATTATTGTGAGCAGGATGATACGCCACGGTCGAACTCTAAACTAGACAATCAACATACTCGGCGATTAAACGTAATATCGTAATCAAATGTCCAATTCTTGCACACAGCACTCGCGCAACGTGATCCACCGCGACCTCAAATCGGAAAACGTCTTCTTCTGCGGCGAGGACACGGTCAAAGTGGGCGACTTCGGTTTCAGCACCACCGTGCAGAGCGTGGACCAGTTCCTCCGCACCTTCTGCGGCTCGCCGCCCTACGCCGCGCCCGAGCTCTTCCAAGAAGAGAGCTACATCGGCACCCCCGTGGACATCTGGGCGCTGGGCATCCTCCTCTACTTCATGGTCAGCGGCTACATGCCGTTCCGCGCGCAGACGGTAGCCGGCCTCAAGAAGCTCATCCTGGAATGCCAGTACGAGATCCCCTCGCATGTCAGCATCGAATGCGCTAGCCTGGTTCGCGGCATTCTACGACGGAACTACCAGGACCGGTTCACCATGGCCCAGCTGGTGGACTGCGCCTGGCTGAGGGAGTCCATGGAGGCATTGGGTCCTCTAGCACCTCGACGTCAATGGGGGCAGAGGATCGCCTCCAGCAAGAGCGCCGCCTCGAAACACATGTACCATCCGTGGCCCAGACCGGAACCGGAAGCGAGGGGTCGGCAGGAGATCCGGGTGCGACAGCAGATGAACGAACTGGGGATCGGAGAGGCGGCTATTGAGGGCGGTGCGGCTCTGGGTTGCCGCAGTCCGGTCATGGGTATCTATCGGTTGCTGATGCACGGGGCGCATAAGGAGATGCTGGCCGGGGGCGGTACGTTGCTTCCGGCGGCTGGGGATGGCGTGGGCGGGACCAATTCGGGAGAGATCTTTCGCAGCGAGTTCGAGTTGCGGCCCAGTCTGAAGGATCAGTCGGGTATTCAGTTGGGGCCGGCGGCGCTGGCGGCTAAAAAGAAGAGTTCATCGTTGAGCGCCAAGGTGTCGAAGACGTGTACCGTGCTCTGATTGGCTCGGGCTGGTCGAGTACTACCATTGGTTCATCTGAGTCACGTGGTCTGTTTGGAGTGTACGGAACAAGTGTTCTGATCTGAGTAGGAGTCATATTCTGTTGTTGAATTGAATTGTGCAGTATCATTTAAAAAAAGAAGAGTAAATGAGGTTTGCAATATCAACAGATATAAATTAAAAAAACAAAAATTTGCAACAAATATAAACCGTATTACTTCCTTTTTAAATTGTTTTAACGTTAAACGATCGTCATTTTCTGTTTGCATTCGAATTCACCATAAATGACAATTTCAGTCGTCGGGTTTCACTCCACTTGGAGACGGGCCTCCTTCCACTCTGAATGATTTCTAGAAATGATCATCACTAAAAAAACCTTGTCTCGCCCGGCCGAGCGATTAAAAAATAACGACATGCATGTGCATGCGAAGCCGAAATTTTCAAAATGAACTTGAAGGCTACAAACATTTCCTAACCACTTCATATTGTGTGTCTCAGATCTGTGACTTCACAGACTTGTGAAAGTGTATTTTTGCGAAACGTACCCTTATTTATTCTTGCGTGCTATTTCACTGTCGAAACTGTTGCGATAAAAAGTTCCTCTCATTGTCAAGTTATTCCATACAAAGTAATTTTAATTGTAACTGACCATAAAATGTTTTAACATTCAAACCATAAACAAATCTATTTTTTAGAAATAAATAAACAAAGCGTGATATTGAATTGATTTTTATTTATTGATACGGATAATTGCATTCTTTACAGCTTTATTGTCTGCAAGTCACTAATTTTACCAGAAGCGAGGGAAATGAAAAGACGCTACTTTCACCAAAAATCAGCAAAAGTCTCAGACTTACAGAATTTTCGTCTCCTAAATTATAGTATTAGATAAATAAAAGCCAGAATGACGAAATCATGACAAAGAACGAGCAAAGATATTGTTAGAAACAATAATACCTTTAAAATTATTTAATAGTATAACTCATGCCTCGCTCATGAAAACAAGACTCCTGATTCTAATATCCCATTTTTTCTGCCGCTTTGCGCGCACCGAACGGCGGCGTTTACAAAGTTTTCGTCACGTTGCGCACCTCGCCGTAACAAACATATTTCAAAAAGCCGAGAAACATTAGCTCTGCTCGCTTTGCGACAACTTTTAAATTAATTGTACACATTTGCGTTGGGCGTTTATTATTCGAAAGCGCCGGTATGCAGGGAGCCAATGTCTATACGCACCTCAACTCAATCTACATCTTTCACGCTGCCGAGAATTGGTGATAAAGCCTTGCCAAATTCGACATAATTATTTCCGGGATACCGCGATTCATTGCACAACAAAACAAAGGAAAATAAACAAGAAAGATAAATCAACTTCCAACCATCCCTATACAATGAAAAGTAAGTAACGGGTGAATTATTTTAAAAGGGCTATGGAATACTTTACGATTATTGAAACTTCCAAGATTGACGTGACCTTCAAACTCTCCAAAACCAAAACGTGGTTGCCCACGCACGTAATTCGGCCTTTGTGCGACGCCCTAGTGCTGTAGGGTTAACCCTACATCACTAGGGCGCCCGTGTAATAATTTTGAATCGCTGTCGAGTCAATGATGAAAAGTGTCACTTGTGAAAAACGTGTCGAAATTGTGAAAAACGTTTTTACACCGTAATGGTTCCGACTAAATATTCATTTCCAAATGTTTCCTATTAAATATTCATTTTTCAGATCAATTATACGGCAACTACGAAAACCGTCAAAAATAGCAAATAACTCATTTCGGTTAGCTGGCGCGAATAAGTAAGGGTTTACGTTAGCAAATTAGCCCTCACTCACGCGGTAATCCTGTTCATACTTAAGTAGGAATAAACCAATTAACTAAACTTTTTAACAACCACCTGGGCGTGCTAACGCACCTTAGTTTAAGTAGGAATTTTTAACGCGTACCCGAGAATCCTACTTTGCGAGCGTACCGCCCCATACTTTTTTATTTAATTTTAATTAATTGATTTATTTTTATTCAATTATATTAATTTATCATTATTCATTTATTGTTATACGGTATATTTATTCATTTTTTGCCACATTTTTTATGTATCGCCTCGTTAATTCAAATTGTATCGCTACCCGCAATTTAACGGTCTTGCTTTTTCATATTTTGGTTCCAGCGCTCCAGAAGAAGGATTGGGTGGAGGCTAAGCGCGAGAAGCAACAGTCGACTTTCACCCCGCACCAGTCTTACCACGCCGGCGATGATCGAGTCGAGCACATGCACCAGTTCTTCATCGGCCGGTTCCGGCGGCCGAATCGGTTCCCAGCGCGGCACTACCACTGACACCCTGAGTTCCCATGTGGCCCGTGCCACCTCCGTTCCACCCTGGAAAACCGCCGCCGCCCCACCCTGGAATGTCGCCCTATTGGTTATCCCCGGATTAGCGCCGTGGGACGCCGGATTAGTGGTCGCCGACGTACCTCTACCGGCCACTACAGCCTTCGATCAACGGTAACCGCCAGTGCAAGGTAATTGACACATATTTATGTTTATTTCTATAATTTTTAATAATTTTAGTTTTTGGTCCCATTGCACTATCAGACAGCCGTAGAAGTTTTCTATAGCGAGGACTGATTCGAATGCGTTAGACCGTGAATCAGGACGACTGATCTAAATATCGGCCCCAATGTCACAATGCCCCATCCCTCCATGGGACGACCTGGTAATTCTGAATAGCCTAGGCTCCATACCACCAAGATAGGTATCATTAATGTATAGCTGACAACGTAAAGGTACGGTCCCACCACGTATTTTAGGTTGCGGCCGTATTTCCGGTACAGCCCGTCTCTTTTATTTAATACTTTGTGGAAACCTTAAAAAGGAAAATGTATCTGAAGTAAGTAAGAATTACTCGAATTAAAATATACTTGATTCCGTTTATTTCGTCGGTAGATGAAATTACAACAAGGTAGGTTTGAGGATCACAATTAAGGCGATGTTACACATGTCAAGTTAAGAACGAGAATGCCGGTGCCATGGACCGGAAGTCTACGGGTGTACAAAAGGTGGGCGATAGGAAAGGAACAACAACTATCGCGATACATTTAACCGCGCTCTTTGGAGGTGGGTTTCATCCCGCCCCATTACTCCCTCCAGACTCGAAACCGAAGCGGTGGTGTTCGATGAGAAATGAACCTGGCGAGACGCCGGGAGTGGAGGTCGAGTATTAGAAACAGAGCGCTGTGGCATCGGTGCCGGCGGGTTTGGATCCCCGGCGACCGAGTAAGCTGGTTTTAAACGATCGATGGAAACGACTTTGGGAAGGAGATCGATGAGAATTTTAAAAGTTTTTTTGGAACGCGACAAAACACGATAAGGCCCGTCCCACTGAGGGCGAAGTGATGGGCGAAGAGCATCATGAGACAAAAGAACTTCAGAACAATGCATTAAATCACGGTGGACGAAAATTGGGCGGTGTGAATGAGCACTCATAGGTTGCGGGGCAATGTTTCGCCAATGTACTCGTAGGCGATTTAAAAAATCGTGGCGAGGAGTGCTTGGTGAGGGAAAAAAAACTTCCCCTGGCAAGCGAATTGTGCTGCCGAAAACCATTTCGGCTGGGGTAGCGCCCATGTCTTCCTTAACAGAAGATCGGAAACCGAGCAAGATAGTGGGAAGAGCGCTAACCCAGTCTGAGGTCGCGTAAGCCATGATGGCGGCCTTTAACGGCCGATGAAAACCCTCTACCAGGCCATTTGCTTGGGGGTGGTAGCCCGTTGTCCTGTTGCGCTGCGTCCCTAGCATGTTGCCCAATTCGCGAAATAAGTCTGACTCAAAATTGGGACCCTGGTCTGTGGTTATTATCCGAGGACAACCAAACAGCGGAATCCACTCCTCGACAAACTTGCGCGCTGTTGTCAGCGCCGTCGCATCAGTGATTGGGTAGGCTGCCGGGAAACGGGTAAAACGGTCCACTATTGTGAGGCAGTAACGTTGACCTCTGGAGACCGGGAGTGGTCCGACCAGGTCAAGGTGAATATGATCGAAACGTTCCGACGGCGGAAATGTTCCCAAGGCGGATTTCGTATAGCGGTGGGTCTTGGAGCGCTGGCATGAGAGGCAAGCTCTGGCCCAGGTGGCACAATCTTTGTTCATCCCCGGCCAGATAAATCGTTCCGCGATGAGGCGACGACTTTTAGCAGCACCCGGGTGGCTTAAACCGTGAATGTCCGTGAAGACTGCAAAACGGAGAGGAGCAGGCAGGTACGGGCGCGGGTAAGGCGTGGATAAATCGCTGTGGAGAGGAAAAGGAGAATTAGCAACTGAAGTAGGAGATAATTGCAAGCCCTTGTTGGGCGTGGCTGCGGCCAAGATGCAGGCCAATTCTCGATCGTCGCGTTGAGCCATGGCGATCTCTGCTGGGGTGATAGATTGCGGGAAATTGAAAGCTGCCACCATGGGAACCGAAGATGGGGGTAAATCAATGCGCGACAGGGCATCTGCAACAACATTGTCCACGCCGGAGACGTGACGGATATCTGTAGAAAACTGTGAGATGACGTCGAGATGGCGTCTTTGGCGAGGGGATCGAGCGTCCGTAGTGCTGTTCATGGCGATTGTCAAGGGCTTATGGTCTGTGAAAATAATAAACTGCCGACCTTCTAAGAGGTGGCTAAAATGTTGAACCGCGAGATAAGCTGCTAAGAGTTCACGGTCAAAAGCGCTATATCTTGACTGGGCAGGGTTCAGTTTTTTGGAAGAGAAGGCGATAGGCTGCCAAGGGTGGCTTGGAGAGAGACGTTGCTGGACTGCGCTGCCAACGGCGGAATCTGACACGTCGACGAAAAGAGCCAACTCATGGTCAGGCTGGAGGAAGGTGAGAAGGCTGGCGTCAGCCAGAGAAGAACGGGTCGCGTGAAAAGCCTCGGTGAGTGCCGGTGTCCATTCGATCAGTCTGGTATCATTCTTTCCACTGCCTTTAAGTAGCTCGTGGAGAGGAGCTTGACGTGCCGCGGCCTGAGGAAGGAAAGGACGATAAAAATTAATCATGGCCAAGAATCTTCGCATTTCCACCACAGTACTTGGTTGCGGGAAATTTGAAATGGCTTCGACATTTTGCGCTGGTGGTGAAATGCCGTTCCCGGAGACTTGATATCCCAGAAATCGAACTGAGTCTGCCCCGATTATGCTCTTTTTTGTGTTAATAATTAAACCATATGTGGCTAGTCGAGTGAACAACAATCGCAGGTGGACTTTGTGATCTTCGAGCGTAGGTGAAGCCACTAGAATGTCATCCAGGTAAGCCACCGCGAATGGAAGTCCGCGCAGCACTTCGTCTATAAAACGCTGGAAAGTCTGACCAGCGTTTCTCAAACCAAAGGGCATGACCATGTATTCAAAAAGGCCAAAGGGTGTGGTTACGGCAGTTTTGCACACGTCCTCTTTGGCTACCGGAATTTGGTAATATGCAGTTTTAAGATCAATTGTACTGAAAATTTTTGAGCCAGCCAGTCCCGCCGTCACGTCCTGGATGTGCGGGACAGGATAACGGTCAGGTTTAGTGATGGCGTTAAGCCGAGTGTAGTCGCCACACATCCGCCAGCTATCCCCCCCTGAAGAGGGCACCAAATGAATGGGTGATGAATAGTTACTGTTGGAAGAACGGGCTAAGCCTAAATCCACAAGTTCCATCATTTGCTTCTTTGCCTCGCGGAACTTGTCCGGGTGGAGCCTGCGCGGTTTGGAAAAGCATGGTGGGCCAAAGGTCTCAATGTGGTGCTGAGTCGAATGTGAAGATTCGGCCGGGCTACGAAGGGAAGGGCGGGTTAGTGAAGGAAACTCACGGTTGACGTCCACTACTGGCTGCTGCAGGGCGAAAACCGATGGTATGTCCAAATTGGTCGGTGTGCCTGGAGGCGAAGCTTCGCCGGTGGCAGCATCTATGATGCGGCAACGCCTGGTATCAACAAGAAGATCGAAATTAGACAAAAAATCTGCACCCACTATAGGGTGGTCAATATCGGCGACAATGAAACGCCACTGGCGAGGTGGTCCGACTCCTAAGTCCACGGAAAGTTCACGGAGTCCGTAAGTGGAAATTGCAGGACTGCCTCGAGCAGGGGACTTGAAGGGAAAAGCGGAAGGTGAACCCTCGTCCCCGTGGCATGGCACCATCGAGAAATTGGATCCTGGGTCGATGAGGTAAGCTATGTTGGAGATCCTGTCTTTCAAAAAAACTCTACATTTCGCATCCATGCTCAGCATAGAAGCTAAACTTGCCACCGCTAGCGGTTCGTTCGCGTAGCGGCAGGGCTGGCCGTTGTCGGCCTCCTGACAATGCCTGGCCAGCTTCCGGTATTTCCCATGATAGAAACAGATATCTGAGTTATCGGAGGGCTGGCCAGCGTTAGGGATGCGGGTTTTTTGAAGGCGGTTGCCGCGTCCTGGTTTTCGGGTGCGCCGATCAATTTTGTCCAGGCGAGCAAGAATCTCTTGGACGACGTCCGATGCTGCTGCTGCGGGGGCGGCGGCGATAGGTGGGCCAGAAAACTGATCACGGGAAGCCGAGTGGTCCCGCGTAGACTGGTGAGAAGAACGATCAACGGAACGATGGCGGTTGGAAGTGGAAGACAAGGCGTAAACCTCGGCTTGGACGGGGCAGTCATTGAGGGCCGCCAGATCGTCCATCATAGCGTCTGCTGCCGCTGCAGCCTCTTTGATGGTGAGGCCTGCTCGCATTGCTGCTGGGCGGAGAGGCTCAGGTAGTGACTGCAGGAAGGCAGTGCGGACCACGTCAGCGCAAACATACGTGTCAGCCAGCTCTTGTAGAGTGCGCAACACCTCCGACGGGCGTCGATCGCCCGCAGGGCCAAAAGCCATTACCTGGCGAACTCTATCCGTGGGGGTAAGGCGGTAGTGCGCCATTAAAGCCTCTTTTGCGGCGGTATACACATCAGCCATGGTCAACTCGTACTGGAAGGGTCGAACTATCCCCTTCGCCACCCGAGAATTGAAAGTAAAATGCGAAAGCATGCGATATCTTTGGCGTTGTTCAAAAATTCCCTGTGCTCCCAGATGCTCCTCGAAAAGAGCAAACCAATGCCTGGGATCCTCCTCGTCGAACATCGGCAAGGAGCTGCGCATGATGGTGCTGTCGTGCACGAAAGGAGCTGGTGTGGACAACGCTGTCGCAGAGGGGGTGGCAGGGACTAATGCGTGGGCGAAAGCGCCGAGTCCTAGTGACTGCAAATGCTGCGCCAGGTAATTATTCACGGAAGCCAAAACAGCGGGATCCGCAAAATTAATAACGGCAGCGTCAGGTTGGCTAGAAACCTGTGCCGCGGGCTGGAATGGAGCCGCGGCGCCATTTAATGGCAAGGGTGAATCTTGCACAATAGGCTGGTCTAAGCCTACTCCCGTGGGTGAATTTGCCTCACTTGGCGTAGAATTAGTTTTAGTGTTCTTTCTTCCACCGGCCATTGAATTGAAAAAGAAATACTCTCGCGGAATGATGAAAAGTTTGGTAACTCGTTTGCAATAAACAAGTTCGGAGAGCTTAGCTTCCTGGTAGGCGATCACACGTGGTCGACAAAAGTCAGAAGGTACTCACGATCAAGATGGCGCCTGGTGGCGATGGCGAAAGGAAAATGCGGCGAACACGTGGGTAGGAGATTTGTAGAAGGATGTTTTTCTCTTTTTTTTCGCAATGGAGAAAAAGAAAACGGTTGTGTTTAACTGTCCGGGTCACCAATGAAGTAAGTAAGAATTACTCGAATTAAAATATACTTGATTCCGTTTATTTCGTCGGTAGATGAAATTACAACAAGGTAGGTTTGAGGATCACAATTAAGGCGATGTTACACATGTCAAGTTAAGAACGAGAATGCCGGTGCCATGGACCGGAAGTCTACGGGTGTACAAAAGGTGGGCGATAGGAAAGGAACAACAACTATCGCGATACATTTAACCGCGCTCTTTGGAGGTGGGTTTCATCCAAAACAAGACACCAACAATGACTTGAAAAACAGGAATATAATACAATACACTTCAAAGTGTAGGTACAAAAGGGCGAATGACGTCATCCAAAACAAGACACCAACAATAACTTGAGAAATAGGAACATAATACAACACACTTGGATGTGTACAAATGGGCCAATGACGTCACAAGAGAAAAATACAATAATTAATCCGTGAAGAAATGTTGCCAGAATTAACGTAAAAAAATTATGAGCTTAGCTTGAAATTAACAAAATGCCATTGATTTCGTGCTTTGCTTGTAGTTTTTCAAAGCCATTGATTTTATAGCCTCTAAAATAAACTTACCGCCAAAATCGACGATAACTCTCAAAACTCAACACTTGAGTTAAAAAAAATACAAACATAAATCTTAATAATTTTTTAAAGTACATGTAAGTACATATTAGGTGTACGACATATTTTAAACGTTTATTAACAAATTGATCGTTTTAACGTTCATACTGAATTTTAACGTAAATTTCGATGCTAGGTGAAGATGAAATTAACTATTGGAATTTCCTCTTGTGACGTCATTTCGACTTGTTAAGTCTTGCTGTAACCCAGATTGGGGCTCCGGAACAGAGTGTCCTCAGTCACCTTCCGATTTGCTCTCGCTAGACTGGGTCTTCAGCAGCGACTTGATGGCGCGCGCTCGTAGCTCCAGTTCGAAGATCTCCATGCAGGTCTTGGCGATAGACGCGGACGGATCGCCCGACATAACGGCGACCGGCGCTTCTTCGGGAGCAGCCGGTGTGTCCGCCAATTCGGCTTCTGGTTCCGGTTCCGGTGACGATGGTTCCGCCTCCATTTCTGGTTCGTTGCTGTCCTCGTCCGCCATCGAGCTTGGGCCCGGCACTAACGAATAGAAAAAAACAAAAAAAACGAAATATTTGTTAGGTTACTGAAATGATATTTGCATTTTACATACTACTTATTTTCCATGTTGCAAATAAATATAAAACCAAATATTCAATTAGAATTTCTAAATCGGCGGTTTCCAACAATCGATTTTTTGGAACAATCGATCACGTTTAGCTAGCGTTTGGGAAGCGACCTTAACGGCCCAGAGCAATAAATTGTATATTAGAACAACGCCATTTAGTGACAATGAAAAGTTTGAAACTTGTTTACATTTTATTTGTTTGGATGTTGAACGCATTAACCAATCCAAGTAAATCCAAGTAAATGATAGTTTAAAATAAAGTTTCTGTATTTTTAATTAAATTTTATGGATTGGTGTAATATGTTCAAAACTACATAGAGCAGAGTTGGTCGCTTAATTAAGCGGGATATTTTCCTCCGTTCGCTCATTATTTTTTTTAACGTATTACATACAATCAGTTAAGATAGACAAAAATTCGAACTTCGCATTATCACTACTAGATGGCGTTGCAATAAAGGAATTTTTAATTATAATAATAATAATTTTAAAATGCGCATATAAAATGCTCATGATAAAGCTCGATAGAATATGGGCGAGACTAACCATTATTCGTTTTCAAAACCTAATTGCAAATTTGTACTCACACCGACGAATGACTTTAAAATTCGCCAACGGTTTACGTCTGCGTGAAAATACCGGAGCATCGCATTAAACATTCAGCGCAACTCGGTTGTAAAATTAAGGGTTAAAATGGGCGTGTAAACGTTCGGAGGTGGTTCCCGCGACGCGCTTACACGTCACACCCGAGAGAGGACACGCGTCGGTCCACTCTCTGGCCCCGCCCCCATCCCTTCACCCAACATTACCACCACCATCATCCCCACTGCACCACGACCATCCGCCACGTAGAGCGTCCGTCCCATTTACATAGTAGGTACCAACTTGAAGCGCAACAATCTGATATTTTGATTAATTAAAAACCTAGGCGGGCAGAGGATCAACCCTAGGCCAATCACCCGGCCCTCTTAATTTGCATGATCGCCTCCGCGCGTGGTGGCAAAAACCCCGTTTCCATCGGGGACACTCGAAGGACTTCCGGCAGTTGCTAGCATGTCGAATGACCATGTCGAGGGTTGCTATTTTAAATTTAAATTGCATTAGTCCGCGCCAACCCCGACACACGCCAACGTACAAAACCGCGATGCAAAAAATGAAACTATTATAATTTTAGTGTTCTTAATTATTCCGTAGAGCAAACCGTGTTTACTCTTGACATTTAAAAATGTTCACACCGTTGAATTAAATTGGTAAATTCAATACCTACGCACGTAACGCACGCAGACAGATATAGAATTAAATGGAAATTAACTGATCAAATAAATGAATTAAAAACCACTAAAACAAGGTCAAATATTCGTCTGTATCTGGTTTTATTTTATTGATTTTTAATTTATTTATTTGATCATCTAATTTTAATGTCACATTTCCCCCCGTTTATTAACGCGAACACCTTTCGTTCCACTCGACACACACATTCAATCAGAATTAAGGGGCGCGTAGCGAAAGTCAGTCTCACCTGATTAGTCACTTCATGTTATGTTTTTAGTTAGGTAAGTCAGTTTCGCTACGCACCCCACTCGACACCGTATTTTCAGGTCGCTCATGTCTTGAACGTGTAACTTAGCCGAAAAAAAAATGCAAAACGAATTTGCCAAGCTTTTAGGCCTCCCAGGTCATTGGCTTTATCAGTTTGTGGAAACACACCCCGATATCAATATTTTTTATCTTAGCTCAAAGTTCGCGAACCGGGTGAGATTTGGAATTTGTACAGGCTGGCTGCGGCACTGTTGCTTTCGAAACTGATTTCTTTGGCAAATGCCGGACACATGAAGCGAATTTCGATATCCCTGTGCTCATGACCGCCAGCTAGTCAGCCTTTATATTCACTAATGAAAGAAAAATATTTAAGAATTTAAAAAGAAACGAGCAATAATTCGAAGTTTTCACTTTGCTATTTCGGTGCTAATTCGAGCCGAATGAAAATAACCAAAATTTTCCCCAACCCATTCCAAAAAATTTGCGTGTTATTCATTAATGAAACAAACAAAAATAAACTCGAATTAAAAAAAAAAAGTTTCTATAATAATATAGTAGATTTGCGTTCGAAATTGAAATCAGTATCCAAATTGGCGCTCAAAATGAAAATAATTTGTCAAAGAAAAAAAGTCAGTGAAGTGTTATTACCTGTAAAAAATCAATTCCAAATGCTTGAAAAAAATGCGTTTGTAATATTCATTATTTGTGTTTTAAATTTTTTACCCGAAATCAACTAACGCCAGATTTGTGGCTGAAAGAATTGTAAAAAATTATAATTTGGTGGTTTACGCATGTTTTTTAACGCTGGAATGCTTGCGCTTAATATTATCAAAAATTTGAATTGGAAATGAAAGAGATGATAGTCAACAATATTTTACTACGCATTTGAGATCTCTTATAAGAAAGTGGATGTAAAGGAAGTGAATGAACACCCCTTGTCCGTGAGTAACACGTGTGCTCCGTCATCCTCACTCGAATGTCAACCAGATTTAAACGACCATTCCCATTACTTTTAACGAGTTGGCAGAGATCCAACCACGCGCACCTGTACGCCCACAAATTACCAACAATACGACAGATCCGTCATTATTTTTTATTATTTATTTTTTAAAATCACCGTAGTGCCTAGTGAACTACAGGATTACTACCCCTCGTGTAGCTATGGCGATATGTGAGAGGCAGGGAAGGGAAGGGAAGGGAATTGGGATTATCAAACAAGAACTAATTTACATCCAATTGAGATAAACTGATTAAACGTTAATAAAATCCGCGATTTAAAGTTCTATAGTGAGACACTTCTTAATTTTTAATTTAATTTTTTCAATTTTTTCAATAACAAATCTAATCACATAGAGTCTCTCGTTGATTTGTAGCCAGAGAACCGTAGGTTGGTTTCTACTCAAGTGTTCGTTGTCTGCCACTCGCGGAGGATAAATATTATTTATTTACAGAGGAGAGAGGGAGGAGGATGAAGAAATGGATCACGGGTGCAGCAATATACGCCAGTCAACCCCGTCCTACCCGGAGTGAAACCCGAGTCATTTGTTTATTAGAATGATGTGGTTCGCGTTCATGCTTACATAATGATTCGAATGCTGAGCCTTACAGGGGTTGGACAAAATAATGGAAACATATCTGTTTGAGCACCTTATAGAGCTGTTCCCATTATTTTGTCCAACTCCTGTATGAGAGCCAAGTGCCACACAGAGTCACAAACACACGGAGATACATACAAAAAACGAACGGTCGTTCTTATATTGTAGATTAGTGGAAAATAGTCACTCTAAAATAAAAAAACGCAAAACTGTAAATTTAAACAACTCATCTAGCAAGTTACAATTTTTGTTATTTGGTTTTTACTGTTCTATACATTTCTTAATACTATTTCACCTCAGTACAGGAATAAATAAATTTATTTAATACAGTAATAAATAAATTATTTGAACTTAGTACAGGAATAAATAAAGTTAGCAAACTAATTAAATTCAAATTCAAAAATTAGTACAGGAACTTCCATTGAAAGGTTCAGTCTATATAGGTCTACTATCAGGTTTTTGATGGCCGATTTTTATCGCTGCCTAGCGCACGATCGCGTCTCAGACGAGTCATTACAGAGGGCGCCACTATGCCATAATGCTCGCCGCCAACGAATTACGAATTACAACTGTCACGGAGAAGCGAGGCCCGGCTGGTTTGGTTTGCATGGTACACGCCGCATATATGCCATCATGCAATCGCAATTTCGGACAGTTGCGTGGAATACAAATTAGTTAGCGATCCATTCATAAATTAGTCATGCACTAATGTAACACGAACAAACGTAATCAATATAGCCCATTCTAATGAGACGGAATAACAACGTGTAACCCGCGCGTGCTACTCTGGTCATGGCGATAACTCATGGTCGCTGATGACGATCGTCCCGGACTCTTTGAAGTGCCGCTGTCGATACTAGCGACACTGGTGGCGGACCTATTTTTTGTAATAATTAATGCTGCTAGAGTTTTTCTTTGGCCAATTTTAGCTTTTAAAAAATCGAAATTTACAGGTAAATTTACGATTGGTTCTTAAGTATTGTTTACAAAATTGCTAGCTGGCCTGCGAAAAATATCAACATAGTTCAATGCAAACGCATCCGCATTATTATCATTTGCTAATTAATTCGCGGGGGATGCTTTTACAAATATTTCATTAGTGATTGTCATGATACAAAATTATTCTAGCAAATGCAACGAAACGTATGGTTAGAGAACGGTGTATTGGTTTGGATGCTTATTTAAAAGATGCAATGTAACGTTTAGATATTCTAATGGTTTCGTTTTCTGCTTTGGAGTTCTGCATGTATCTATCATTATTCAAGCATTCTATCGGTATTCATTGTTGTTGCATAATTATTTGTTTATAAAAGCTTAGCTTATTTTATTGAATATCTTACGTGTGGGATTTTACAAAATATATCTTTGGGTTTTAAAATGTGATGTACAGAACAGAAAATTATATTTTCGGTCTTGTTGTACACGTGTCGTTTCTCGACTACAAACAACTTTTGGTTTGTTTTACAGTCTGGTTTGGCGCCTCAGCGATCTGGGCAGCTAGGGAATTACGTGACTTTTATAGAAATTCGCAGGTCAGCGTGGACGAATCTAATTGGTGGACAGTGAAAACTAACAGAATGGCATTCACTTGTTCAAAGGCTGCAGGCTGCAACAGATACAGTCTTGCGCTTCCTCTTTTGTAAGGCTTATTTGATAAAAAGAACATTTGCAACACATGTTTTCGGGCAGGATTTGTCTGCTTCATTTTCTATTATGAAATTTAGAAAAATGCTTTTCACTTATATTTTTATTTGATAAAATAAGATTTGCAACAAATGATTTCGGGCAGGATTAGCCTGCTTCATTTTCTATTATGAAATTCAGAAAATAACTTTTCACTTATATTTTATCTTTATATTTCAGATTATTTCGATCGTGACAGCGTTTGATAAAAGTATTGACAAAATATGACTGAATCCTGGGATCCTTTAGCAGTGAAAGTGGAAATTCATGATGTGTTCTCGAAAACCTTCGAAATTTCAAACGTGACGATTAAGAAAGCCACATCGGAAGACTGCGCACGGCGTTGTAATTTCGAATTTTCCGCGACTCCGAAAAAGCATTACCGTAATTTAGGACGGCCCAAGTTAATTTCGCGATAATATTTTTTCGAAGGACAATGACTAGTTGGCGCCAACCTAGTAGTTATACGACTGCGATGCCAGCCGGGTCACGGCGAAGTTTACGGTTCTTATTGTTCAATGTCCTGTTTCATATTAACTTTTTATCAACCTCGCGGCAAAAACGTAACCTCCATAGACCTTGAGCTTTCTTGTATTTAAGCAAATCCTCTTGAATAGGAGATGGCTACAATTTGTTTATGAAGATCGCTGATCCAGAAACTGACATACACACCTGTAATGTCTAAAACATGGCCATAACCTGCCATCATAGGTTAAAAAAATAATAAGCTGCGTGGAATTATTATAATCAATTAATGTGCTTGAAAAGATTTACTAGCTATATATTTGAACAATTTATGTGTTTAATAAAACATTTAGTGGCTATAAAAATATATTTAATCAATGCAAGTGTTTAAAATAATTAATTAGCGATTCATTTAAGGAATTCATGTGTTTAAAAAATTAATTAGATCTATACCTGTATGCAATCAATTGATGCGTTTAATTTGTAGACATCGCCGGTTGATGAGGCGTAATTAAACGTAATAATATCGACGTTGTACATTTAAATGAGATAAAGTAATGTTGCGATGCAACATCAACGGAACACATAAGCGTCTCACTGACTGGATGCCTTTTCGTCATGACGACGATATTTATTTTACGAGATTCCTAAAAAAACAACTTTCGTAACATCCATATTTAATTATAATAATGTTTTTACTTCATTATAATAATTGATTAAAGTAATTATAATAATGTTTTTACGCTTAGAAGCGTTTCGACTTTATACCTGTAGGCTGTAGAATAAAATCGTATTAGGAGGTTGAGGATAATAATACGCGTAAACAAACGCCCACAACAAATTACAAACAAATTAAACAACAAATTAAATTGATTGGCTCGTGGTACTGCGCGGGGGAAGGCAATGGCAAACCACCTCTGTATTCTGCCAAGAAAACTCTGGGGGTTTCTGCTCCCTGAAGTCACCAGGTGTCGGGGGATCGAGGGTCGGGGTCCGGAGACGACACGAAGGACTTTACAACAACAAAACAAACGCCGCTCGAGGGGGGCCGCGAGTTAGGTGAACGATATCAGGTGACTGCGGGTGACATAAAAGCTTCGTGGAAACAAACATGCAAGGGGCTTCACCTCCGCAGCAATAGAATATCAATTTGACTGCAGCGGCACCTATGCATAAAAAATGCAATCAGTATTTACAGTATAATAAATAATACACTTGCAATCATACAAAGAATAATTAATTGTTCGCTTGAAATTTACAACCCACATTTTGAAAAAATCGTAAAATAAATGAATGTAATTTATGTTGAAATCCAAGTCTATAACTTTTTCGATTTGTCAAGAAAGTTTCTGGGAAAGACGAAATGAATCCTACCTACATTCAGCAACGTCTCCAAAAGACGGCTTTCAGGCTCTCTTTGAGAGTTTCGAGAAAAGGCTGCGTGATGAATAGACAAAAAATTCATTTTAGGCGCAAAAGAAAATTGCTCTTAGATATTGTTTATTTGCGTGAAATTGAAGATTGTGATTTTTTCAAAACAATTCACAAAGGAGAATTTCTTTCGAGCCGCTCTTTGGCATAGAAAAATCTCTCTCGCCTTCTAAATTGTTTTCAATAGCGAAAAGTTCTTGGGAATTTAAGCGATCCGTCAACGTGCGTACTTTGAACTCGTGTCCCACGTATAGTGTATCCTGTATAGTATATCCTGTTTTTCCCATCATCCATCGAAGTATTTTTTTTTTTTCGCTTTGCCCTCTGTATTCAGAAGTTCCTAATTTTCAAATAAAGTACAAAAAGCGTTTTAGTTATTCAATTGTGACGTGAATTTTTCGTGCGATCTCCCCGCGCGCTAAGTACGAGTATTAGTGCCCACTTTTTTCTCGCCTAAACTGCGTAATGCATATTTAGGTGTTTCCACTCCGTGAAGAAAAAGTTAATTTACGATAATCATCCGGTTAGCTTTGGCTCGGCCATCGTTGGGATGAGAGAGAAATGATGACTCGGAACAGGGTACATTGAAAAATGACCGCTTCGAGTAGGACTCCTATTCGTAGACATCTTGCTGAACAACGTTTTTTTTTTCTCTTCCAAAAAAAAAAAAAAAAAAAAGCAAAAATGAACATTAACTATATGAACAGTTAGAAGTCGGAGACTCGATGGCAGCCACATTTGCAAGTGATGGGCGAAGTATCTCGCTTTGTTGTAATACAAATTTATGTTGTCTGCTCTCGATTCCTTTCTGATCAATGGCATCTTTATCGCGTCGTCCGGTTTGCTAATCGTCGCGCAAATCGTAGATTTTTGGTTCAAAATCATCATATTATTTAGCCTATTGCGAACACCATCATTGCCACAAACCACTTTTTGTGAAAAATCCAATTTCTGTGCGCGGCGTAAATTGTGATCATTTTATCGAGAAAAAAAAAATTCGAACACACATGTGTACCGGTACAAAAAAATGAGCGGCTCAAATAAACAACTTTAGTTGAATTCGCACGATAGTACTTTGTGTAGAACGTGCATACATTTTAAACTGATTTATGGCGCCATCTGTTGGATTGCGGTTTCTTTCTACTTCTCGAGCAACCGTCACAAATGTCAAGATTCGTAAACCAATTTTGCTCACGCTGATACATGTAAAATGAAAATGACTAATAGTAGCTTTTGTTCGGAAACGTTTATTGGGGAAAGTAAAAGCTTGACTCGGTTCCTTAATTTGAGGCATTAATTAACATTATGTGAATATGTGATACATGTAATATAATATGCTTGTTGCCAATTGCGAATATAAAATATGGCCACATGCACACCCTGTAGTGCTATAATAAAAATTGCGTTTCTATAAAGCAAACACCAGGAAAATCTTGGCATTTTTGACTATTTTTTATTTAAAAGTTTTTTTTTTTTGTCTTGGCCTTCAGTAAATGCCGAGTGGAAATATAAAATCTAAGAGTCTTTCCTTGTCAAAAATTAAGTATCTCGTAAAGTTTTAACCTCATTTAAAAATATATTTATTGCCGCCGACGCCCTTTATTTAGTTGAAATACGATATCGCAAACAGCAACCGAGAAATGTTATAGCCTGATATATGTTAGTTTTCTTGTTCATTTCGGCTGTATACGAATTGTTGACATGCTAATTTACAGCGTTGAAGATTCATGGCATTTCGTTCAGTTCAGATTTTAAAAGTCACGTTTTTGAGTATCACGGTTTAAAAATCTACCCCTGAGCTTTACTAGTCAAGATGCCTGTGTGGGCCTAACACACTCCGTGAGTTTAAAATTTTCAGCTTGCCTATCTCAAAATTTTCGACCAAATCGAAATTAAAATTTCATGACGAAAAAACCAAAATGAGTAAAAGTCCATCGTGTAAAAGACCCTTCGAATTCGAAAACCTGAAGTCAATCGATCGAGACAATATTTTAATTCCTGAATCAGTCCAAACCCTGAAAATTACAAAAATACAGTGTAGCACTTTAAAAGTAAATACAACTCAGATACACAAACTTTATCAGTTAATGATATAATCGCACCAAAATACATGTTCCTGTATTTGTTCATTAAATAAAAGCTAAACTGCCAAAACGATCAATTTCTTCGAGGTGAGGAACGCAATACAACAAGCCATTGTTTGCCAAATGTCCAAGGTGTTTGTCATCGTATCATGATTGGTGGTGTTCGTTTCTTGATCGCAAACAGACAATTAGAGCCCTGAAATGTTACAAGGCAGGCGAAAAAAATATGAAGGAGAAACTCGTTTTTCGGTTACGCTTTTCTGCACTCAGGGTACAAATATGTATTCGCTTCCCTCCTTCCATTTTTCTGACACGTCCGCTGGTTTTGTGAATCTGTGTCGTGACATCAGAGTCGACAAGACATGCACTCTTTCGCTCATGGCGTTGCATGGCTTGTTCTGAACATGCCATGACACGATTATTGCAAATATTCTCTCATCTGTGTTCGTTTTGCCCTGTGACCCGGTGCTAATAACCAATCTGTGCAACCACTTTACAGATGAGCTTGATTTGACACCTGCCAGTCGACATTAAAAAAAATTATCAGTCTTTTTCTTCAGAGACAGCGCTCAATGAAAGATTGCTCCATGTCCCTTCTAAGTACCCCGTACATCTGCTCATTGTGATCATTTTACCACAGAATCAGCCGTACCTTGAGATACGCACGTGCAACTCGTGATTTGGCAGTATCTTTGCTAATGGCTGTCACATTTGATTCAAATTGTCATAACTAATGCATAGAAGCAAAGCTGCGCGGTAGCTGATACAAGGCCAACAGTGGGCACCATGAGCTAAGGTTCAAACGGTCAATAATAAAATACTAAAAATATATTCACATAACAAACCTTTTGAAGCCTTACCCAATAACATAGCTGATTCATGCCACTTAAAAAAATGATTAACTACTCGCGCATGTATATATTTTATTTCATACGAAACCTTTGGAGCGTGACATATACGTCGTCATTGACAATAAAATTATTCCCAATTATCACACAAATCTTGTGCGTGCCTGGCAGCTAAGCCGCCTTTTATCTTATTGCACTAAAGTCGATGTTTTCCTTTAGCAGGTCTCATTGCTTTGGTTTAATGAGTGTAGCCCGTCACATATGAGAAACGAATTTCTCGGAATTGAGAAGAACGTGTCCTGCGTGTGTGAAAACTTCGTTTTTTTATTTTATTTATTTGTACCCAAACGCAATCACTACTTCCTTTCTAGGTGAAGTTTATGGGGCGGAATTGCTATTTCGTTTTAGAAGAAGAGTAGAAAAACATCGCCAATCAAAAATTTATTATTGTTATTATTGCGCTTTATTCGGCCGCAGCGAGCAATTCGAAATTATTGAAGTAGCAATGACAGACATTTTTTACGTGTCTGGCGTTGACAAGATGTTTTGGAATCGCGCGGTTATCGGCGATAAACTAGCCGTCACCTTAACAAAGAAATTATTCTATCATATCGGCGTATTGGCGAACACGTAATTCCATTTTTTTGATACATTTAACATTTTTTTAACATACTGTACATGTAACTTTTTTATAACAATACTTTTGTGATTTACATTCATGTAAGTACAATATCATAAATAATAATCGCATATCATCTGATAAAACTTCGCTTATTGCTTACACTTAAACATTTAAATCGCTTACTTAAGGCAATTTGTATCTTAATCTAATATCTAATACTATAAGAATGAAAATGGTGTCCTTCCGTCTGTCTGTTTGTGTGAAGCCAGCACGTGACCTAAACTGAATTTATACAAAACACGTGCAGTGCAAATAAAGAGATGTAGGCATAGAAACTAAACTCTATTAATTGCCAAAGAAAATATGTTGACATGTAATTTGTGTTGCACTGCACGTGTTTAGGATAAGTTCAGTTTAGGCCACGTGCAAACAGTTTAAATTAAAATAAAAAAATGTCTGCCCGTTTGCAACAGCATCCACAAATTAAACTAAGTTATTTAAAAAAAACACTTTGTCTGCAAACATATTAACGGGTGTCAAAAATAATTCAACAAAAGACAGAAGGTACGCAAGGCGCAATACACAACCAGGCGAAGCCGGGATTAAAGCTAGTATTTAATAGTTTTTGTGGATACCGCGTGGTGCAGTGGTTAACCTGTCGATATACTATTTCCTGAACCGTGGGAGACCGAAGGGCTGGACTCGATGGACCAAGTGTTGGATTTTCAAAACAAGTTTACCTCACCATCTCAACATTGTATTCGTCTTTTAATATTTGATTTTTATTGATCGAAATAGTCTTACCCCATAAAAATAGGCGAAAACTCCTCCAGGCAGAACTTCTCGGAACAGCAGTGCAATTTGGCCACCAAGAACGAGCTCATCGACGTAGCCCTCATAGATCAATTGGTTGACCGTGCGAGTGGTTACGAACTCGTCTGCCTGTGAGTCGTCGGACAAATCTTTCAGAATGTACTTGTGGCCCTCTTGGTATATTGAGCCCTCAGTATCGGTATAGTTCTGGTAGAAACCGTCGATGACGCCATTGTTGTTGAGGATGATTGGAATCGACTGGAAGAAAACCCCGAAACAATAATGGTTGATGCAATAGGGTTAATTATTTACACCAGGAACGAGCCAAGATTTTCTGGCTGACAGTAAGGGGAGAAAATTAAAAACAAGACATAATTTATTTGTTAACTAGAAAAACCCACCCGGGTTCACCCGGGATAAGGAGGACGGAATTTTTTCCACAAATTGGAAATTGATTTCCAAAATGATATTCAAAATTTTTAAAAATTAAATTTAAAAATCCCCCGAAAATTTTAATAGCTCCCTACAAATAGTCAAATGAAACAAAGTGCAATTTAACCAAAAAAATTAAAATGTCTCCCGGGAATTGAACCCACGATATTTAACCACCATTTTTTGGGGGCACATGAAAGTCGTGGGGATTTAGTGGTGCGCTGTCGTTGACCAGTACCTACAACATAATATTTAAGCTGTATATCCATACGCTGTATATCTTATGCTTAATGAGCGAAATTATGAGATAAGGATATCTAATAGTCAAACTATCCATGTGTTAAATGCAATAAACCAACATATTTTCTGGAACGCCACCAGAGGGAATACGTCACCACCATTCACAAAGCGTATATAACTATAACTATTAATTCAGATTGGATAACAAATCTTACGAATAAGACGATATTCGGACTAATAATTATGTCATCGTAGTTTAGGCCTTCCCCGGAGTTTTCTTTGTTGAAAACGAAATAGTGGATTTCTCTGTAGGACACCAAATCACTGTTGTCAAAGTTGATTGTTTTCTTGTGTCGTATCTCTCTGCAGGGAGGAAAATATAAGCATCCTATTAAATTCTAAAAATGGCAGAAATGTTAAGAGCAGACTTTTTCAAGAAATTTTCAAAGTTGTTTTCCACATAAATCCAACAATTACAAATGGTATTAAAAATTGGCAAACAAATATAAATCGTTATGCAAGATGCAAAACCAGAATTTTAAGATATGGGTACTGGAGATACATAGTGTTTGTTATTTATAAACTATCATATCAGTTAACATTTAAGAACAATGAACAGCAGTGTCTTAAAATTCGGCTGCAGGCTGTTTCCATAGATTTGATTACCATTACATGCCATGCATTCGATATCAGTTAACAACACACACTCACACATGCATTCGATATCAGTGAACAAAACGCATGCACAAGAAAATCGCGTGGGCCACTTTATTGATATTACATATTAAATATATATATATTGCGATTTACAAGTATTTAACATGACGCCTTTGTTCCGTTATTGACACGCAAAAGGTTAAACAAACCTGTAAGAATAGGGTCCCACTTGCACAACTTCCGGTTTGACGGAACATACACCTTGTACACAACTGCCAACAAATTTGTCGTAATTTGTATAGTTGAACATGTAAAATTCGCGATATAGAGGCACTGGTATATCTTTCCAAAGAGGATAAACGATCGACGATTTCGTCAAGACCAGCAACTGAAAATGAAAAAGCAGCCGTAGTTGTACCAACCGAGCCAAAGTAATTGATTTATTCAGTTGTACACAAATCATAAAATATAGTCGGAAACCCTTTTTTGCAATTGTACGCGCCCAATCAAGACAGCTATCCCTCAGCTAGGCGCAATTGTTATCCGCAACCCACTTAATTCGTGCATCTTTAAAATATCATTACGGACGTAATTTGCGTCAATGCTCGTATTCTCCTTTCTAGAAAAAACTTTCAATTTACAGATCAATTAGTTTATTGAATAGTTGGAATTGAAAATGACAGCGGTAACTGCTACCTTCACCCACAAGTTCCCGAGGGCTCTCTGGAGGAATTTGACCATCCCTTAGCCTAGCTGTCATTTTAATAATTAATTTAGTTGTTTTAATTTAACGGCAATGGCATTTAACGGCATCATGCTTGAACATGAAATGATATACCTATCAATATTACATGGCATTTTTAAAACAGCCATGCAGTAAATAAGAGTATGATGCATGAAACCAGACTCTACTTTCTCAACCCTCAATAAATTTTAATCGCCTGTAAAATAGATTTTTACTATGCGCTAAAATAACGTTATGAATCTAAAGTATTTTTTATTTCTTATCTGTCGCTACTTGATGGTTTTATGAGCACCAAGTGTGATTTACAGCTGTTTAGTTGTCGCTGATCGCATATTTTTCTCGATATGGGAACTCGTCCCTGTTGTTAATGATAAGAATATTTGACGCAATTAACTCGATATAAATCACGCGTGGTAGAAAATGCACCTGCACTAGCTGAACCTTGTTTTTTTTAACGCAGTATCGGCTGCACGAGTTTAAGATTGTTCAACTGTAGAACGTACATGAGTTATGATAATAGTGTACATAATTACAAACAAGATGGGTACAGACCATTCTGTAACATTACAGTAATTGTAAAATAGTTACTCATTTAGATAGAAATTCTTATAATTATCAATAAATGTTTAAAAACTTTCCGTTAACGAAAACAAATGCTACTTACAAAAAAGATTTTTTTGTAGGTTAATGTATTTAAGTATGCACATGTACGAAAATGTATTTAAGTATGCACATGTACGAAAATGTATTCCATATCTTACTGACGATATGGATTAGTGATGCGCGATAATCGATCGATATAAATACTATTGAATATCGATCAAAAGTTGATACCATCGAATAGTTTATCGCAAATTGCAAAAAAAAAAGACGATATGAAATAAACAAAAACGATGAAATGAAAAACTAAACTTAAAATAAGATGAAATGCAAAACTAAACGACCAGTCGTTACGTGTTCTATAATTTATCAGGTCTTTGAGCAGTTTCGTTATCGTTGTGATTTTACATAAGAAATATCGCTTCACTAAGTTACCTCTGAAATTCTCGAACAAAATACTCGATATTTCTTTAAACTATTCGATCGGGATCTCAAAATAGTCGATTAGAATATCGACAAT
>JAUJYS010000361.1:0-24355 GCA_033995665.1 Melogona broelemanni
TTGCCTAAAAAAAAATAGAACATGAAGTGACAAATCACGTGAGTGCGGCTGTCAGTCTCATGTGATTTGTCACTTCATGTTATATTTTTTCTTAGGCAAGTCAGTCTCGCCTGTTTTAGAAAATCCGGTCTTTCGCGTACGGCTCCGCTTCGCTAGGTAGCGATTAGCGGTAGACCGTATTTTCTGCTCGCTCGTAACAGAAAGTATCGGCGTAAAGTGTGGTTCAGCCCACGCAAGATATGGCGGGCTACGTTGAATTCCTTCGATGGAATCGATGTGGTTGTCTTGATGCAGGAAAAAGGTGAGGGAGATTGGCCTGTAGTTTTTTCTGTCTGTCCTGTCTCCAGCTTTATGAATTGCGACATTTGCTTTTTTTCCAGTCTTCAGGCAGTGATGCGATGTTAAGGGACTGCTAAAAAATGAGTGTAAGGTATTTTGCACTCCAGAGCATAGTATTTTTTAGCATAATGGTGCGAATTCCATCTGGTCCGACAGCAGCATGGGTTGCTAGTTTTTGAATTCGGACTGTCACTACAGCAAGGGAGACATTGATGAGTGGCATCTGGGAGTTTGTGCGGGAGCAAAGACAGGTAATTGGGATGTGGAGGGAGTGGTGAAGACTGAATGAAAATGCTCATTCAGGAGGTTACATTTCAGGTCCGGGTCCGAGGTTTGTGTGTTTCCATTACTGATGGCTGGGATACCTGATTGGTCAGTGTTTGTGCCTTTTGTAAAATGCCAGAACAGTTTTGGGTTTTCCTTCATGTCAGAGAGGGTTAGGAAGAAGTGTTGGCGAGAAAGGCCAAAAACTATGGGCCCAGATATAATCTGGTCAACGCACCTTCGTGGAGTATGCTTATCCATTTTTACAGATGTATTATGCCTAGCGCCTTCCGATTGCTTAGGTCCAACCTTAATTGTCCATAATGTTCATACAATGTTCTATCAATGAATTTTGATGCCACAACGCTAATGACAAGTAATAGGTGACTGCCTCCTATCATGTTGAATTGTGGGGATTTATTGTTTTTTGTTTCCCATGCCCAGTTTGTCGTTCTATGCATATGCTTTGAAAATATGTCTGGTGATTCATCTATCCATTTAGATGTTTTAACTCAGATGGATCACTTGGATGTTGTACCTTAAATGACAATACCAGATTGTCGTCAAATAACGTCAGCCTGTGTCAAGGAGTTCATGAATTTGGTTCGATCATGCCAAGCTGATGATGCCTTGCCACCCGAAAAGGTACGAAAAACGTTCAGTGTTAAGTCTTCATCTCAGTGTCTATCTGTGATAAATTGTACTATTTTAATGTATTGTTCCGTCTCCTTTAGGAGTACAATAACTATTGGTTTTATCACATCAAGAGGAATAAACTGTATTTCGTAGCCGCAGCCAGAAGCAGATTGTCTTCTTTCTTCATCATCGACGTTTTATCGAAGTAGGTACATACTCAATTTTCAGTTCAGGCTATCTGCTCTCGCATCTTAAATTTTGTGATTACGGAAGGGTTTTTGTCTGGAATATTTATTTAGATATTCTTGTAACTGTGAACGTGGGGTGTGACACGTATTGGTCTTTCGTTCCAAAGTCGTATTTTCAAAATCGCTGCTCAAAACGTCTACAAAGTTGGATGTTAAGCTACTGTACATTGAAACGTAAGACAAAAGCAATCGATTTACTTGACGACAGCATAATTGAATAATGTATAGACATCTTGAAAACGTAAGAATAAGATCTGACTATTTCACCATAATTCATTTTGATTTGCCACATACTTGTTCTACATCCGTATATGGCCGAGAGGTAGTGCGCTCGTTTACTAACCAACGGATCTGGGTTCGATTCCCAGCGCAGCCGACTTGTTGGATTGGCTTGTGGTTAATGCGCGGAGTAAGGCAAATCGCCTCTGTATTCTGCCAAGAAAAACGCAGGTGTCGGGGGATCGAGGGCCAGGGTCTGGAAACGACACCCTGCTAGTAAAACCAGTCCCAGGACTGACTAACGTCACGTTTTGATTCCATTGCAGGTTTTATTCGTTGTGTAAGGACTTCTGCGGAACAGTTAATGAAGACTCAATCAGAACCAATTTCATTCTAGTGCAAGAGTTGCTGATGGAGTTTATCGTGAGTTCAAATCTTGCAACTATTTTTCATTTCTTTTCAGTGTGAAATTGTTTGCTAACAAAATCAAAATGCTGTGCTGACGAATTCAATCGTTTTACTATTCATTCATCGTTACACTATTGACGAACACGAAAGAGAAAATCATTATTTTTTGCAAGAAAACATTCTAAAACGCGTGTGAATTTCAATGCGAAGGAGTATAGAAAATAGGTATATAATATTTGCTGTGTTTAATCGAGAAAGATAGTTAAAAGTTTCCTTTTGATTTTAAACGACAGGACTGTGGCTACCCCCAATTGAGCACGGCCGCCAATCTCAAGTCCAACATCTTTACGGAAGCCGTCGTTCCCAAATGCCGTCCCGCCATCCAGGATGTGATTCAGACGGGCCTGGTAGGTGGCGTTATCAACGTAGGCTGCTCGCGCCACCGCATTTCCATGAGAATAATACAAGTAATAACCTTAACTGGCGTTTTAGCTGGGCCTCGAACGTCAAGAGCTGTCCAGCCGCGCGGCCGACAAACCGATCACCACCAGACTCGGAGCCGACGGCAATCAGAATGAGATCTTTATTGACGTCCTCGAAAATCTTTCGGTCGTCGTTGATAAGGAGGTGAGCAGGAAACGTTGCGAGTTATATTTTCAATGTCGAGTTTGTCACCCGGAATATAATAAAATATTTGACGACTACTGTACAGTAATATTTTAAATCATACGAAAAACAAACTTTTGAAGATTACAGTACATCAGAACTTGAGATACCCGTTATAAAAAAGCTTTGACGATTACGGTACAGTAGATTTTCAGATCATAAAAAAGTTTTTGACGATAACGCTACAGTAAATTTTGAGATCTTAAAATAGCTTTTGACAATTACTGTACTGTAGAACCAGAGATATTAAAAAAAACTTTTGACGATAATGGTACAGTAGAACTTGATATGACATTAGAAATAAATAAATATATAAGCTTATATTTTTGTAACACGATTTTTTTTATATTTCTCGTTTAATTTTAAATGCTGAATTCAGTCAGCGAAAAAGTCTCGAATGATTTCATCAAATTTATCATTATTTTTTATTACAAACTTGAGTTCTAATAATGTTTAATGCTTGAAATCACAGGGCACGGTCTCAAGATCCGAAATTAGAGGCCAGTTGAACATGAAGAGTTTTGTCGGTGGCAATCCCGCCATCCAAGTGGCTCTCAACGAGGATCTCAGTGTCGGCCCTGATCATCGAAGTGCAGGTCTGTCAAATTGTATGATGAGACAAGGACAACAATTTTTTTTAAGTGATCCGTCAAAAAGGAAAATGCTACGAGAGCTTCAGATTTTGTTCGTTTATTCATTATGCTTTTTTATTTTCTGCGCATAATCATTACATTTGGTATGCTCGACTTTCTTGTACATACACATGGTCGGGTGCAAATATTTGTTAATTGATCTTGTGACATAAAAAAAATACGAATATTTACAATTTTATACCAGGCGCTAGTTTGATACAAATTTTGGTTATAGTGAAGTAATGATGTAATATGAATTAATAGAAATGGTCGTCATGGGATGCTTCTTTGTTTCAGGTTTCGGCAACAGTATCCACTTGGACACGTGCGACATTCACAAGTGTGTCAACCTCGACACCTTCGACAGTCATCGGACGCTCGAGGCTCATCCTCCCCAGGGCGAAGTAAGCTCGTTGGGCCGCTCTAACGATGCCTGCATTTCTTTTGGACTTCAGCTCTGACTCAGAGCGTTTACCATTAAAAAAATTATTATTATAATATTAAGGGGCACGCTAGTGTTTAATAATATCTTTAATTTTTCTATCATTTTTTATGTTTGATCCGTTAGGTGACGATTATGTCGTACAGCGTGGACAGCAATCCTCTGGCCCTCTTGCCGTTCCGATTGACTTTTACGACGAGCTCGGAACCGACTGCTCGGTGAGTAGAACCGTGAATCCTGCTTTTGTTTATTAGTAGAGGATTTCCCATCAAAATATGTATCGTTATTTTTTCAACTTGCAGTTGTAAAAATTGTTACTTGAGGACTCGTTCAAGCGTCTGATCTTCAAAAAGCAAAATGGCTCCACATAATGTGGAAAATAGCCATGTGGAGCGATTTTTTTTGTGAATTGAGTAAATTGCGAAGTACCTCATTTTTTTTTACACAAATTGATGTTCTATGTTTATTTATAATTGAACGATCTACTATTGTTTTATTTAATTATTTTTATTTGAAGTTGGAGGATGTAACATATCTGACAAGCCCTGATTTTTAAAGGCTCGGTTAATTGACTAATTGAAGTTTGTTTTGATTAACGTTACAGGGATTTGGACATCGTTCTGACCTTGCGATGCCAGGTTCCGAGTTCGGCGAAGGCCCTCCACGTAGTGGCCAATCTGCCTGTCCCCCATTCCACCACCTCGTAAGTAGCGCTCTTTAATCCTGACTTATTTGTTCACAACTTCTGAAAAAGAAATTTTTAATTGATTTCGTCCGATTAATTTCGGAGATTTATTTAATAACCATTTATTTATCGTGTTCCAAGCGTGATGTCTCAATTGACTGGACCAACACAAACGACTGAATTCGATGCCACGAAACACAAAGTGGTGTGGCGAATCCAAAATTTCGGGGGAAGTTCCGACGCGACTGCCAAGTTGAAGGTAGGAAAAAAAAACATTCCCTTGCTTGCTTTCTTGCGTGTTCGCACACTTTACGGCGTCGCTCTCGCTTTGCTTGAACGTTACTTGTCTGTGGGTTTTTATGCGGTTCTGCGTGGCGCTGCATAGATTTTAGTTGTCATTTGTAAATCATGGTTGTGCCCCTCTTTTTTTTTGCTGGCATGGTCCGATTGATCTTCGTATCCATAATGCTTTCAATTTGGATTCTTTTAACAATATTTCTTGTTGTTTGGTTGGATCGTAGAGGTGGTGGGGATGAACTAATTTTCACATCAACAAAACAAAGAGGTGAAATCGTTTCAACTATTTGTTGCTTTCGTTGCACAGCTTTACTTTGGGTTTGTGGCACTATGTGTGACGCTCGTGGCTTACTTACTAGGGTGATGAGTCTTGTAGGAGTTTTTTTAAATTAGTTTCCTTGACTGTTGCAGTTTGCAATGAATTTGCCTTGATCGCTTCGGGACCGTTTGGATTTTTGCTTTTGGTTCTTGGTTTTTATTAGCTGGAATGTTCGGATATCTTGTGGTTTGCTGGATTGTTTTCGTCTCAATGAGCCAAGCGTTAACTCCGAAATGATTTAAGAATGTAGCTCGGCGGTTCCAAATTGGCTTGCGAGAATGGGTCCGATTTTCGGTGCATGTGCCTGCTATCTGGCATCTGCACTAGCCGTTGATGTGACATAGACTAGACACAGTTCACTTGCTTGGGATATCCACCTTGCTTCTTCTTCCGTGTTCTCATTCCTTCTCTAGCTGGTGGGAAGCAACTCCTCGACCGGTCAGCTCCTGCAGCTCGGACCGTTGGCCCTGGAATTTGAGTTGTCGGCTTTCGCCTGTTCGGGGCTAAAAATCCGCTTCGTCAAGATTCACGAGCAAATGGGGATCTCCGCCAAGGAGCCTTTCCGGTGGGTGCGTTACGTCACACACAGCGACTCGTACGTGTTTAGGTTGTTCTGAGTCGGCGTCCGAAAACGCCCCCATGTCGCACGAACCAAAAAATTGTTTTGTAAGAAAATTGTTTATTAGGGATGTCATCGAATGTGGCAGGGTAATAATTGTTTTTTTGTACATAAATAAATTTACAAGTTGATGTAGGAGATATGAATTGGTGTTGGTAAGCTAAACTATTCTTCGTGTGTAAAAATAATTACTTGTGTTGTGTTGTTTAAGAATTACTTGGAGCACAGTATTTTTTGTACTGTTTAGGCAACGTAGAGGCAAGACTCCCACGGCTTTACTGTCATTCCGAACGGTGCTGTGAATTTCATCGGTCGGGAATTGAACCCGGAGTCTCGGGCATGGAATCCAAACAGTATAGGGAACAGTACAGCTGGGAACACTATAGGCTAATTTTTAGGTTATACTTGGGTTTTAATAGCCTGCGTTTTCAATTTTTTGAAATTTAAACATGAGAACTATTATATTAGCAAAAAATTTCGTTCTAGAAATTTTAAAACAGTTAATAGAGCTATAATTTTATAGTGCGCCAAAACTGAAATTTTTGAAGAAAGGAGTAAACCTGAAAGAAAAAAAAATTGTGACAATTTGGGCCACAATTTGTCTAATTACAGGGTGGTCCAGGAATTATGGACCCCTTTTGTTATTTTGAATAAGACGGCCAAAAATAGTCAGATTATTATGAAATTCGGTGATAAAAAGGATGACATTATCCTTTTTTGAATTTCGAGTTTAAAATGTTAAAATTTTCACCTTGCGGGTGGCGCGCTCTACCGATGCAATACGTAACTACACAGCGCGTCTGCCACAATCAGCTGTGAAAGTACCTTGCACGAAAGCTAATGAAAGAAAAGTTTTCTATCAAATTTTTTTTCCGAGAAAACAAAACATATGGTGCAAAAATTACCAAAAAAATAAATTTAGCACGATGGCGCTCCAACCCATCGTGCGGCGGCCACAAATCAAGTCCTTTGCCCGATAGGTTGGAGCGCCATCGTGCTGAATTTTATTTTTTTGTTTGGGAATTTTCGCCCCATACCTTTTTGTTTTTTTGAAAAAATTTGATAGAAAATTTATCATCTTTCGTGCAAGGCACTTTCACAGCTGATTGTGGCAGACGCCATGTGTAGTTTACGTATTGCATCGGTAGAGTGTGCCGCCCGCAAGGTGGAAATTATGAAATTTGAAACTTATTCGAAAAACTAAAAAAGGGTCCATAATTCCTGGACCGCCCTGTAGTTAGAGTAGAAGTACTACTACCCAACATTAGAAACAATCGACTTACTTTCAAAGAGAAACCGACAGTGTTAAATAGTTCTCACTTGAATAAAGAATTTTAATCTACATATTCAATCATTTTTACATGAGATCTTTACAAAATAGAGTATTGACCACGATAACATTTGTTAACCCATACATTATTTGAGGTGGTTGTTTTTTTTATTCCGTTTTCGCGCTTCATTCTAAGGGGATGTGGGCTTAACCTAAACTTAAAAGCATGGTCACCAAATATTAGATATATTGTCTCAGAAGAAATTAACTATTACATAACATCGAAGCGTCGACTCTCCTCTCTTCAGATTTCTACAAGCGAAAATTAGATTTGATTGCGAAATGTCAAAAAATGAGATGTCACCGTGTGGCTCACCCTTTCGCACGGTGTCGTCTCCAGCTTTTCGACGCCATTCTCGTTTTAGCGCCCCGCTTATACCGTGGAGATTTTCACGTTTTGCTCCACGGAATCGTTAATTTGTTTAGGACTGGCACACGTCGACTAACATGCGTCGATATCGAATTCTATCGACGCACGTGCGTGGCAAACAAAATTAGAATTTCGTGGAGCGAAACGAGTAAAAGTTCCATCGTGTAAAGCGCTCTTCAATGAGGTGATGTACGATCGTGATAAAATATCTGGATTGCATAATCGATGATTAGAAATAATTTTAGTTTGCTGTGCTGGCTAGCAATTAGATAGTTTGAAATGCTACTGGAAAGCAATTACGTGAAAAATATTTAAAATATTGAGCGGATTTTTTCCCCCAAGAATCCTTCAGAATTGTCCGCTAGTTTGGATGAGAAACACTCCTTTGAAATTTAATATTTCACTCCCAAAATAATTACCAATTATTTTGAAAGTGAAATATTAAATTTCAATTCGTTGTTGTTTATCGAAATCAATATTTTTTCTTTACGTTTTCTGATACACAAGCCCGACCATTGTCTTTGGTTTGGTGAGCCTTGCATTGAGCGTAACTACAGGTGTATGGTGTTTTTTTCTTCGAACTCAATCATTTGGAAAAATAAAATCATTATTAAAAACAGTATAATAGAGAGTTTTCCTTGCAGTGGAACTATTTTAAAAAGAAGTGGCATTTTATTATCATCTGATTATCGAACTTATTTTGTAAAATTGTATTTCCATTTTTTTTGCAAATCCAAGCGCAGGCATTCATCGACATACTGTGTGAGTGACTCGGTGACCAAATATGTGCACGCATAACTAGTTTTGACACTGATTAATTATCGGCACTATGTTTTAATGACTTGAACTATGTTTGCGTGGTCTACCCGCCTCTGACCGTCTTTTTAAAATACACCTAAATGGCTAGGTGTCTGATGAAGGTTGTGTTTCTCAAAAAATTATCAAAGGTATGCGGGCGAAGCAAAAATACTCTAGCGGCAGTTACCGACAGAACTACACTAGCTAGTAGTAATATTAGTATTACAAAACGGGGGCGCATGTACTGGGCGTGGGGATGGCAGCGAGAAGAAATTGGGGTGGTGGGGAGGGTGTTTCCCCAAAATATGAATGCCACTGCACTCGAGAAAGCTAACAAACCAAAAACGTGATTCAAACCCGTGGATCGGTGGCCCCCGTTCCTCCTTCCATTAGAATGTCGTGAATCCATATATTCCTTCTATTTATTTGTCTCTTTGCTGGATTCACAAAATGCAGATTGGAATCACGGTTCCATTTTGTCATCGCAATAGTCTATTTTGTCGGGGGTGGATTTTAAAAACTGTTCACGTTTTAAATCAATAATTTTCGTTATTTTTTTTAAACGTTCACTTCATATGTCGTCGCTCTGTTGTTGATTTGTTCGAGACAACGGCAATTTGAGAGAGAATTTTGTGAAATTTCGGCGAATTTGTTCCTTAGTTCGGCGTGGAATTTTCCCCCCGAATTTCTTCAGTTCAGTCCATGAAAATGATCGAAGTTTTCGAGAACTCGTTTCATTGGAATTTATTTTATTTTAGTGACTTTTTTTTATTATTCCGGATCACTGAGTGAATAACACTACAGGAGGTTATTGTACCGCTCGTGTCGCTTTGGCGATGTGTGAGGGGCACATTCCAGTACCACAGGATCGAATCGCGCCAGGAATCGAACTGCGCCGGGAATCGAACCCGGGACCACCCGCTTAGTAGTCTATGACTATAGCCACTGTACCACGGGGGCCGTACATTAATCTTAATCGGACTTAATCAGACTTAAATCGAGTCGGATTTGAACGGTTGTGATCAGTCACGCTGAATCGAACCTAACGCTGAATTGAATGAGAAAAAAGATTTATCTGCAAGATTGTTTTCTAACATACACGAACCATCATTCTCTGTCCTGCACACGAAGTACATGGCCAATTTTCGTGGATTCCTGGAGAAGGAATAGGGGTGTCCACGACGATTCCACGTCTGAATGGAACGTGTCTTACTGGAAGCACCAAATCTACTCGGCTTTAATGGTCACAATGAAGGATGAATCAATCAAATATACTGGGGGAGAGGGGAGAGGGGACACATTTTACAGTTTCAGGGAGGGGGTGGGGGTAGGTGAGGGTAGTTTTCTTTTTTAACAAATATTATATATATATATATTTTTGCAACGATATTTACAAATAAAAATGTCGTGCGCACACGCACACACACATACCCACTGGTTATTTCCCCTCTTTTTTTTTTACTTCTCTTCCGTCAAACGACCTCTCCAAATACATAACCAATATATTCAGCGTCAACAAATCGCCATCGGCGTACTTTCAGGTGCTAACTGGAGTGTCGCCAAACTCCTATCTCGCATCGTCCGATGTACACATAATTTTCACCTCAAAATTCCATTTACATATTTTGTTTTATCTTGCTCTGTGTCTTGCCAATAACACTCTTTGCAGTACCTTGTTTTTCATTCCATCAGCCGAGACTAGCGGTGGAAACCAATTCAGGGTTCATACTCACCTGGAAAGTTAGGAGAAATCGTCCAAAATTTGGAAAAGGCAGGAAATTTTTTGAACAAAATTGACATTTTTATTTTTGGAAATTTATTTGACACTAACTTTACATGTGTTTTTTTTAGCTCTATTTACATTTTTTAAACCGAATCTGTGGGTGTTCAATTTTTTTCAAAATTGGTTAAGAAAAATATGGGGAGACTATAATTTGATATAAAAAAATAGTCAGGGAAATTTTTGATTTTGGCCAGGGAAATAAAGAAAAATTCCGAAAGTGAGGGGAGTTTTCAGTATGAACCCTGCAAAACAAAACACAACAATCTCACATTCCCTCATCAGCGACAACGGTATCCCGCCGCTATCTTATTTTTCTATTCGATCCTTCAAAACCAAGCACGCCAATGGACATCGTCGTACCGTAGCCTCTCCCAAAACCCCCTCAATCGAAATGCTTGAGGTTAACCCGCCTATTGGGCTATCGTCTCGGACTCCATCTGTCGTTGGGTGTCACCGAAGTGTGGTAACACATATTTATTTATACATCTGTGGAGTTATCTTCATTTTGTTTTTCGGTTTTAAAACGTGATATTGAGTAAGAGGTTAGAACGCGCGAGACACAGCTTCGGAATTACAGGCTTTCTAAAAAGGTGGGGGGCATAGCGGATGATGACTGGTTATAACACTCTCTGCGCTATAATTATGTTATTATAATACACTATTGACATTCGACTACGGATCGAACGAGCCAAGAGAACTACATATTTATATACTAAATAACGAGAGAGGGCCGCGGCGGTGGCGGCGGCGCGGAGACGGTAAACGGCCAATTTGTGATGAATTGAATGTGTTGCATGTTGTGGTGGGAGGATTACTGAGAAGTTGGCATTGTCGGCGAAGCTCAGTTGGCGCGGGGAGCCCACTTATTTACATTTCAACACAAATATATTTTTTCCAAATGCGTTTAGTTCAAAATGAGTTTTTTCCAAATGAGTGTTATAATTAAAAAAAAAAAAAAAATAGATCGCATGTCGATGTCTTAGATCTGTTAAACGGAACAGGGGTACGACAATTTATGTTTACTTGATGGTTTGCTAAAAAGTGATAGCTTTTATTTGTGAATTTAATAGAAGATTATGCGAAATACCAATTCCAGTGTTTTTGGGATCGTTCTGAAGTATTTTAACCGCAATTTGATTTTTGAGTGCCATCAGATATTATTTATCCATCTGAGAGGATCAATGGAAGGTATTGTATGCATTGTTGCAATGATCTGAAAGGGCAGCATAGTTGCTAGGCAAATAGCAATACGCTAGTGCACTGTGTGATTGCTCGTCTTCGGGGGGCGGCTGCCTCGTTATTCAGCGTAAAATGATGCTGTGACGATGCATGCGCTTAATCGTTTGATAGCGAAATTACAATCAATAAATTATTATGAAATGTGTTTTCCCTCCCCATAATTCCAATTCGTCTGTGGAAATTACAAAAATTATCATTATTTTTTTTAATTTATTGTTACCCAAAATGGAATGTTTTGTCCTTTTTTTGGTAAACTATCACGATAACCAGGGAAACAAGAGCTATGTGACCAATTGGATTTGTGTCCTCTTATCTATCCTTACCACATTGTAACACACGTATTCGCCGATAGGTGGCGCAGCAATCTTGACTTGTAACGCTGTCGCTTTGAGTCTTACCACCATCTTTCGTGGAAATGACAATTTCACTTCAGATAGCAGATGTAGCTATATTGGGCGGGAGGGCAAGGGGGGGGGGCGTTGCGAATATGATTCCAGCCCACGGCGCTGGTGGGGTTGTAAGCTGGTGATATGATAGCCGTGGGCCAATATCTGGTTTCCAAAAAAAAAATTCAGGAAGGGGGTGCGGTGAAATAATTTTTATCTCCAACCTATTTGGGAAGAGAAATGGTGGTTGACCGCGGTACTTTTTTTTTTTCTTCTGTTTCGTTTTTGTTGTTAAATATATCACCGAAGCCTTTCCCCCGCCGTCTCCAACCCCCTGTCATCTACCACCTGTTTCCGAACCCTCCGTCAATGCTTTTTGGTACTTGTATTTATTGATGCCTGTTCCATTACAGCACCTATATAAATATATTTTTTTCTTTTTTGGTACGGGTGTCGCCGGACATTTTTTTATTGTGACCATACGTTCGTTCTTATACCCACAGTATGGGATAAATATTTTCCCAAACACTATACACTGGCGGAAAAAAACTGTACAGTGAACACAGACGTATGTTTTGCTAGCATATGCGACACAATTTTGTTTGAAATTAAATTTAGTAATTGTTCATTATTTTGTGTAAGCGCGCAAAAGATGACGAATGAAATCAATGTTTAACCAATTTTTTGAGCCAATTAAATACAGAGATGCTAATTTTTATCAGTCATTTTCTTAATCTAACGTATTTAAAATAAAAAAATCTCTCGCATTCAAACTATATTGAACTTCAGTTACCGATAATAATTATTTGAATGTTTCCTGAAATTCCTTAGTTTATCTTCACCACCTAAAAGCGTATATAAATGATGACATGTAAAAAAATGACAATTTTTCTTTTCTTAATCTTCTGCGCATCTCTACGTGTATATTTTGATCTACGTTACGCAGTTATCTCTTTTCGTAACCAATATTGTTATTTACAGTTTGGTTGGCGTGGAGAGGAGGATGGGGGAGGAAGAAATGCAGAAATGTCATTGAGCAATTTGTGCGTGGCTCCCCGGTAGTGGTTTAAATCCTCTGTGCTCCACGTAACCCCCGCCAACGTTTCGGCGCATTCCACTTGCAATCAGTGGCCAATCCCCGTAAGTTTAATTGGACCAATAAGGAATAAGCGTAAGAACGGACTGGCCAATTAGAGCCAAGCGAGGCGACGAACGTTGTTGACGGGGGGAACGTCGAGGCCGCTCGCCCGACAATGCCGTGGTGTCTCAAATCAGGGGTGGGGGTGGAATTTTGGGAGTTAAAAATGGTTCGTTTTTCCGGTAATTGGTAATTTTTGTGCTGCTATTGGCTTGTTGCACAGTTGCTCAGTTGGACATTTTTGCCATTTAAAATGTTCATTTTTTTTTGTTAAAATTAATTATTTTTTAATTTAAAAAAATGTAATGTGAACAATAGAATGTCAACAATTCGATATAGCAGAATTTACGAAAAATGTAATTAAATTTAACGTAGTGACATTCCGGGATCGAATAAGTAAAAACCTGCGGCGGGGAATCGATCCTGTGACCGCCGCAGCGCAGCCAATTGAAATATGGGACCTGGCTTTCAAGATATTGGCAATTTAGGTGCCGATTTCGGTCGAACCATTTTCGTCGACTCCCGATTAAAAAATTGAGTGAGTGTGCGTCATCAACGCACCTGGTGAAAGGTGGGGGAAGGATAATGATGTGGCCATGTTGCTTTTGAGAGAGAGGGAGATATTGGGTATAGATGAAATCAAAACAATGAGAATTTCATTTTTTTTATATCTCTCGCGCCCGCCCTACGACAAAGGGACTTTGCACGAGCGACGATCAAAAACTACAAGTTTCGCTAAGTCTCTGTAATCAACACCGACTATACAATATACACACCGAGCTATTTTTTCTGCGGAGAGGTTCCCGAAATGGAAATTTGGCTGGTGACACGGGTGAAGGGGAGGGTTATGAGTAGTGGAGGGAGTTGGGGTCAAAGGGTTGATCGAGGTACAGGGGGAACGTTTGGAAACAATTTTTGGGAACATTTCCATATTGGCGACGGCTACATACAATTCTTCATCTCTTTATGGTAAATTACAAGCGCACGGGTTTTTGTAGCAGGCGGCCACCTTTATTACGGACACCTTTTGGCGGGTTTTACCTACGTACCGTGACATCACTGCCCACTTGGTGGACCTTTCTTTTACGGCGGTTGTTGAATTGTTCGGGGCGGGTGAACAGTGGGGCTTATCAACGGCTTATCGACGGGTTAACGACGGTTACAGTTTTTTTTATACTGTCGGGTGACCCGTTTGTGGATTGGCGGTTGTCTTCTCCATCCATTTTTCCCCCTTTTAATGTACCTGTCCCGCCCGCACGTGCCAATGGCGACATCCGGTGGCCATCTCGTCGTCCTCCCGCCGCGCCGCTCACTCCACTCGGCTCCGCTTCAGGTTCCGATGCTCAGGCTAGGGAGCTTCGGGATAAAAGACTTCCCGGCCTGTTGGTCGTCGTGAAGAACAGATAGAATTAGCGGCGGATGGTGGTTGGAGCGAAACGGAAAAATGTGATTTTGGGAAGGGTGGTGGGAAAAGGAAATGGAAAGATAAGAGACGAATTAACGGAGCTCGTATTGGGTAGCGTATCCTCCTGAGACTCCACTCCTTGACAAATTGACAACAAATTTTTTTCAACAAATTAATTTAAATTGTTGTTAAGGAGACCTAGTTTATGTTCCACCCCCACAGGAGGCAACCTGATAATTTCGCCTGTCCTAGATTTGAGAGTCTTTCACATCTTCAAATTCACAGACCCGGGTCACACGGCTTTTGTTTCGTTCTGAAGGATTAGGAAGCCTAGGGATTTTCCCGGCCTTACAAATTTGGGCGATCTCGGTCGGGAATTAATCCCGCGTCACGGGCATAGTGGTTCGACCTACTAACCACTACGCCACCGATACATGGTTAAGGGATTTATCGATATGATATACATAGCCTCGTGCGATCCGTAAGGGTGGCGGTGGGGTCTGAAGAGGATATCCTGCAAAGTTATGGCTTAAAAAAACATGTTCACCATTATTAAGCAATATTTTTTTTTTCCACAAATAGCAGGTGCGGAAAGTTAGCTGAAATTTCAAGTAGACAGTTATTACGATGGAAAAATAATGTAGATGAAATAATCGTTTTCGAACAAAGCAAAAGAGAGTTCTGACCAAACCAAAGTTTTAGAAAAAGTTGAATAAGAATGCATTTTACCACAAGCGGTCTACGAAATCAAATAAAGAGAAGTGATTTTAAAGTCGGAATGAAAGATAAATACTAGAAAGCAGGACATGCGCTTTGAGATCGCTTAAAAATATTTGGAAAGTAATTGTTATGGGAAAAGGGTAAATCCGTTGGGATAAAAATCCTGATTTTTTTTAGAGTTGTGAGTTTAAAAAAAAAACAAAAAAAAAACCCGGCTTCTTAAAGTAATTGATCATCGGTCTGTTGTTGAGACAGCATTGTTCATATGTTAAGCTGTTCGGTCATTGTCTGCATCGCGTTTTCTAAAATTATTAATTAAATCTCTACATGTGAAATAATTTACGATGATTAATGAGCATGATCAGTGTGGTTATGGTTTAGTAGTGTACGTGTGGTGTAAATTGGCTGCTGGGGTATGATAAAACATGTAAAACACAACGAGAACGTCTGTGTGAAAGTGTTCAATGTATGTATATTATGATCTCGTATTCCAAGTATTGGTTTCCATCTTTGGTTATCGATTAAACTATCGATCAACGGTAAAGTCTATGACGACCGTTTTAGGAATCTCCGTATAACCAAAAAATGAATGCTCAAGAAAGATTGCATTAACAAGTGTAGTGGACTTGTTATTTTAAATTTATTTTAGGATTTCAAAATTATAGGAAATGTTAACTCTTAGATTTATAGAATACAAACTTTTAAATTAATATTAGTGTAAAAAAAGAGTTGTTCTCGTGCCGCATTAAGTAAAACAGACTACAAGATACAGTAGATCACCCATCAAAATTTTAGAAACTATGTAAAATGTCTGATTTGGTTAATTTACTGATAAAAAAATTAGAACAGCATTCCCACATAAAATAGGAAAAATCTATTTCGCCCGTTTTATAAATTCCAGTATCATTATGGGCAAGGATCTCATAATTTTAAGCAATTTCCGTATCATCAAAAATGAATCTTCAGAAAAGATAGCATAAAAATTATTCCATAAAAGTACAAAGTAGCTGGGAACTTTAGATTTCGCCAGATTGTATCTTAGAAATCACGATTATCCGAAACTGTTTTCGCAACCAAACGGTGGCGAACACATTAACAAAAAAATTCTGATCGACGAATTTCATGTTTACTTGGAAAACCAGCTGCAAAATCCAATGTCTTTTATCATGTGAGAAATGTGCGGTGAATGGAATTCCTATGTTTATGGTGATGTGGCTGTCAGTGGTGGCGGGCGGGGGGTGCCCGCACTCGATCATCGTTTGTGTACGAATATCCGTTTCCCGCTGACGCCGCGCTACCCTACCGCGCTGACGTCACTCGGACGCCGCTCTGACGTCACGACCATGTTTACGTGTATGCGTGTGTGGAAGAGTATGAGAGAGAGAGAGAGAAAGCGAGAGTGGGAGACGTTTCAGTCTCGTCTGACGTTTCGTGTTTGACCTTGGGTTCAGTTCTAGCCGGATAAATGTATATATGCCGTGTTGGCGGAGGCGGTTCTATTTTTGGGGTACGATGTACAGTATGTCCGAAAAGTAAGTTCCGGGGAATTTTTAAAAAGTTAGTTGTGGGGGATTTCCAAGAAGTAAGTTGCGAGGGATTTCCATAAAGTAAGTTGCAAAGTGTTTCCAAAAAGTTAGCCTCGACAATCTAATAAAATACAAATATTATATTTGTAAGGCGGAAAAATTGTAAGATAATTTTTGGTTTAAATTCAAATTACAAGTAATAGTTTATTAGCTAGTCGTAACTTGTTATCCGGGTATACCCCGTAAATGGGGGGGGGGTTGATGGGTTTTAAAGAAGGCGAAAGGGTGGGACTTGGAGGTCGGGGAATCGGATTCGAGAGAGAGAGTGGTGACCGACTGAGCGATTAGCGTTAGAATAGGAGGAGAAAAACAGCGTGCAGTTAGTTTTTTCTCACCAGCGGCGCACGTGGCTCTAACATGCAGCAAGCATATTTTGAAGACTATGTCGTGCCTTGCTCTTTGCGGCCGGGGAACGAAATGACTGAGCGGATGCCTTTCACCGACGTCTATGGGAAAACGAAAAGAAACACGTATACATGACACTCAGGTTTTTTTTAGCAGATTTGACGCTTTCGTCGTAATGGTGGTGATTGTTTGGTGGTGGGAGGAAGAGGTAGGGAGGATCATCAAATGTTTTCGTAGGTGAGGTAATTGATAATAAGCATTGACACGTCTGTTGTCAATTAATAATAATAATAATAATAATAAAATGTTGTGTGCGGTTAAGATGGATATGGGATGGAAATTTTGATGAACGCACATTATCCATTTCCATTGTACAATTTAAACCCGCAAGCAGCCCCGGTGGGGCTTATGGCAAGGGTCACATAACCAGTCGAGAACGACGATGTTCTAATTTTACAATTACTACAATTTTTACAGCTACAATACCGTCTATATAACGACATTTACAACCAACCCTCAGGAGGCGACCTGATAATTTTGACATATCCGAGGTTTCTGTCCTTGGTAGGGATTTTTAACGTGTGCCTCCTGGTACGAATTCCACGGTTTCACTTCCATCCGAAAGAAGGGGTTTGCAATAATTAATTTCGCCCGAAAAATTTCAGATACCTCGGCCCCAAATATGTGGGATATTCTATTTGGCATTAGGACACTTTGCTTGTTTTTGATTGTTCTTTTTCTTTTGATCAAGTATCAATGAAAATTGACTAGATTAAAGCATTGACCAGCTTCTGCATTTTTCTCGACAGGAGATTGCCACACCTGACTGGTAATCCGAGAGAGGCAATTGGGGCGCTGTGCACCTGTCACGTCCGCGCGGCCAGTCGCCCCTCTCCCATCCTATGCGTGCGATAATAGGGATTTCTGACGTGTACTCTCGTGATCGCAATTAAACGTACTTCAATCTCGATTAAGCTGCCCGAGTGGATTATATTGAGTCATTAAATTATGCCTTGAGGGGAATCAAAGACGAAAGGAGGCGATGGGGGTGAGAAGGAAGGCGGGTGAGGCAACAACGGCTACCTTATACCTTCCCCCCTTCCTCCCCCGTACTTCGCTGTCATCTCTGATCTCCCCTCTACCCCACCGGTCCATCCCTCCAATCATTTATTGCAAGCCGAGAGAACGAATAACTGCTGTAGTGTGGAGCTCGTAAATTATCTTCCTGATCGGATGTTGCGGGAAAATCGATTTTAGGTGTGGCTTTGGGTGGAGGCTCACGTGTGGCGGCTCGTGGTGAATGTTGCCGGGGAGGCCAGGCCGTACGTCACAGGTCGGATCGGAAATAGTTCAACGCAACAGCGAAAGTTCTTGAAGGAGAGTACATGTTATTCGGAAGAAATTATTAGGGTTGGATGACTCGGCGAGTGATTTTTAGGAATATTATAAATGATACATTTTTTTTTTTTAATTCGCGGCGTGGTCACCAAGCCATATTGACACTTGTTTATTTGGTTACGGTTAACATTATGCGCAAGGCTACGCAATGCAATATTTAAATTGAAGTTTGTGACCTATTAGTCTTAAAATATTTTTTTTGTTAGACCCGATATCGTCTTAAATTCTCCTGCGGTTTATTCGGTTTTCACAAAAAAATAGAAAATGATATTTTATTTTCTCTTGCATAAGTATGGCAAGATTAGGATGAGAACAGAAAATACTGTTTCAAAATTTTAACAAATAACATTTTGAAGTAAAATAGCACCAAACCACACATGTTTAATTTTCTTTACCGCTTAATTGATTTTTTTAATGAACGAAGTTGCAGTTTTGCCCTGGATTATTTATGGAGTGGAATCCCCCTTGCGTTCTAATGATAAGCCGCCACCGTCGTTCAAAGAAATGGCTGTGGATTTGATGTACGAGGAATATGGGGCTAGAGGATTTGGAAACCGGATTGAGTAGGATTTCGTGGGGATTGGGTTTTTATTTTTATTACGATTGGTGTACGAGAAGGGGGGGAAGCGTCATTTAGAGCTGGTGTGTTAATATGTTTGAATCGAGTTACAAAAACATGGTTATTATCATTATTATGATTGGAACTAGTCGAGTTGAGAGAGATATAGAGAGATAGCGTTGTCTGTATGGCGTAATTGTAAGAAGTCAAAGGGGCAACTTCGCTACGTGTACGATACTCGATATGATCTTAAAAAGAAAACATTTTATTTTGTCTACGGGTATGTCGGAGATTTGAAGAGACACTGAAAGAAAAAAATAACAATAGACAATTGCAACTACGTTTTAGTATGAGAATATACACTACAAGAAGCGAATAAACCATGCTCGCGCAGCACTACGTTTTTCCTACACACCAAGCTACCAAAAAAAAAGGGTAAATAATTTGTAGATGCTTGAAACCAATCGAGATGACGACGGGATGAAAAACTACCGTGTATTCAGAGTTTTTTTTTAAATAATATTTTTTCTGCAGACACCGATATGAAAGTCAATTTCACTCTTCTTTCGTTTTCCAACATTTTATGTATACTGACAAAATTTTTCCCTGTTGCAAACCGACTGTAATTTTTGAAAAAAGGCGAATCATTTCATGCAAGCGTTTGGAAAAAGCACCCCCCGAAAGTAGGCAACCACCGACTGCTTTCGCGCAAGGCGAATAGCGAGCCATTGACAGACCTAGAAGTGGTTCCCCAATAGGATAGCCGTCGGCAAAAAGTATGGCGTCTTTTTGACGCATTTTGGTGACATTGTGTCACCCGTTTTAATGTTGTCACTTGTGCTAAAGGTCGATTACTATTTGATTGTATAGCGAAACAAAATTAAATTACGCGTATATTTTCTAAGAAAAGTAATTTTATTTTAGCCCTCTTTGACTTTTAACATTTTTTATGACTTGTTCAAGTCTAATTTCATTATAAAATATTTTCGCGGTGGGCACATCTAAAATATTTGTGGAATAACTTGAAGGCCCATGACAATTCACCCCAAATTGTTTTTTTTTCATCTTTCGATGGTTTTTTCTATGTTTTTTTGTAAGCGCTCGATTTGTTTAGTTTGGGAGAACTGTCATGACCGATGTCAAGAATTTAATTTCGTATTTATTGGCCGGACGACAGAAATTGGCAGTTCGTTGCACCAAATTTTTACAAATTAAGTTTTTCAACATCACATTTTTTTTCTTCTCACGATTCGAGACTAGCTTTCCCGCTTTTTCTGCTTTTGGAGGCGTTTTGTTCGCGTCGTCCCAGGAAACTGTTAACTTGATTTGCTGATGACCTCAATTGGAAATTTCCCCGCCCCTCTTTCGTAACAGAAATACCGTAGACAGCATTTTGTCGGTGTCTGCGTCTTTTTTTTTCTTCTTTTTTTTTGTTCGGCTTAGTTCTGATGGGCGTCGCGGCCGGCCCGTTTTCCCGTCGATTATTTGCCTTTTGTCGGAAAAGTTAGCAGACGCGTTAACTTTGTCTCTTCTCCCCACCGCCGCCGAAGAGAAAAATTGGAGTTGGTGAACAATCGGTACTTTCTCATCCCGTTGACCAATATCGATTTTTTTTTTTTCAAGCGAAATAAAGTGGAATGGGGATGGGGGAGGATGCGACAGTGGAGTTGAGGATTTAAGGGACTAGAAAGTATGGAGAGACAGAGGGAGAATTAATGTAGAAAGTAGGGTTAGGGAGGAAATCCCCTTCCTCCGAACGAAAGGACGAAGAGTTAAGAATGTGAAACAACAATCACAGAGACTGGGAGTTAGGGGAAGTCGAAAAGTTCGAGTTTTGAACCGACGGAAAAGAAAGGTCGGGTTGTCGTAAACATTTTACCGCGCTCACTTTTGTGTTTATCTCCCGCGTTTTGCCCGAATGTATTATGCATCCGTAGTGTGAAGAAATAATTAATCATAATTCAGGAAATTATAAAATAAAATTGTCTGTTCCAGTTAGTATCGTGATACTATAATTACAATCGATTCTAACCGAATATAAGCGTCCTAAGGCAGGCTTCCCGGGATATTGTAAAATTCTTTGCTTAGTCGAGATGTTCGTTCCACCATCTTGATTTCAAAAACATGATGAAGAAAATGCGTAATATGCTCAGACTTAAATTCTCTCGTGGTAATCTCGTAGTTGTTAAATTTATTCATAGACTATATTTCCTTAAGATTATTTATGGTTTACCGCAAGGTGGTATTGAAAAATATTCAATACCTGCTATTTGTTTTTACCTATAGAATTGTTATTTTTTAGAGTTAAGTGCTCCAATATGCTATCGGCGATATGTATGGCGACATCCTACGAAACCGACGGTCACCGGTTCGATTCCCGGCGCAGGCCTAACTTATTTTTCTTTTCAGCTGCCATCTATCCTACCTTCCATTCCCTGCCCCTCACATATCTCTACAGAGATACGAGGGTGCAGTAATCCTGTAGTGCACTAAGCGCTACGGTGATTAAAAAAATAAAAAAATCTACGCCCATTGCAATGCATACGGTGCCAATAACCATCGTACACAAACCAAGCTCTAACGTTACAACTCCTTGTAAATGTTCTCATGCTAATGGCTGTCATTCAGCGTCTCTCTCTCCTCTGGAGAGATTAGAAAACTGACGAGACACGCCCCAGCCAAAGTGGTCAATAATTGGCCGCCCCCCCCACCAAAAATAAATCGGCGCCGAAATAGGAGGTGCCATTTTGAACCGCCGAGCGGCGCCCTCCTCCCACAACGAGGACGGCAGCAAATGTTTACGCTAGTCGAGCCCCAGAGGAGACGCAAAGATCCCGCCAATAGACGAAAGAGGCGAGAAAAAATGTCGTGTAAAGGAGAGAGATAAAGGGTTAGAGAACTGGAGAGATGGAGTGATGAAAATTTGTAGTAGTGGTATTTGTGCGGGAGTGAGAGACAGGGGCCGAGGGGCTGAAAGTCAGTTATGGGGGAGGAGTAAATGGAGAAGTTAATAGTCGCTGACCTAGTCCTTTCACCATCACCCTTCAGTCCACCCCCCCCCATTCCTTCGCTAGAGTTGGAATTCGTGGACGGAGACCACAGACGTGAATCCCATATAGAGTCTAATTACGAGTTATATCACTTCGTGAGCGCTAGCGTCTGCCTTATTAGCAGCAGGTTGCACCACCTATCGGGCCACATTATGCCTTGGTTTTCAAAATAAATAATGCATGTGCCACATTTTATAAACCAGCATTATATTTCTATGGTAAAAAAATATTAGTTAACATTTGACTGATAAAATTTATTTTGGAGGCGAAAGGAGCATTTATTTCTTAATGCAATGTGAATTACATTAAAAATTTGTATCCACAACCAGACCCGTAGGAGATTATGGCGGGGTTCAAAGTACCAGCCGTGAAGAAAAGGTGTCCTAATTAGTTGCTTTTTTATTCAGCATTTGAGACTCTGTAACACTTGGAAAACAGGAATTAAAGTAGGAGTTAGACTTACAGCTACATACTGCTAAAGTCTGACATGCGATATAATCTCGGGAATGTTAAACAAAGTAACTGCCCGCCCGCCTTTAATTTCCTTCAAGATTTGTTGACGGATAGTACGATCTTTGGTCTCAAGAGGACGTTGATTGAAAGGGTTTAAGTGGGATAGGCGACCGACGGATGGGGTTTATATGGGCGGGGGGCGTTTGCAATATTATCGAGAGTATGGTCTACTCGGTGGAGTGGCTGAAATTGTAGTCTGCGAGCGAGCGGAGCGTGAAAGACAATAATTGTTCGGAACAATGTGGGCCTAGCCACACGAGAGACGAGGTTAAAGCCACTATTATAAACTATGCAAACACACACAAACTAAACACACAATATACAGTGTACATGTACACAAATATGAGCAGAGGTTACGGCGTTTTCACAGCCGATGAAATTGTATATACATGGACCCAAATGCGTCGAGCATTTACTTCTGTTGGGTATATCAGATTGCCTCGGTAATTGTTGGATAGCGCATGCGCGATCTAAACGGTAAGCGTTGGCAAATCCATTTGAAGCGCATTGGTGTGGCACTAAGCGCTTACCGCTTAGCAACGTTCAGCTACTAAGAACCGGACGGCCTAAAAGCGGCTACTTGGATGGATGAGTGAAAAATAGCTTTAGCGGATTTCGGGCAATACTACATTCTTATGAAAATCTGCTGGCGAAGAACGCAATCTAAATGAATCAATAGGCTGCTGATAGCAGAGCTACAGTATAAAGCGTCAAAGGGACTAACTATGAAATGTTATTAATTAGCGATATTATTACTGGATGGCGTTATTATTGACCTGGAACGTTTATCTGATTTTCTGGCGTTAATAATGGATCCGCATGATAGATAATGACTCGTTGCAGTTGCCTGTTCGACTCGCCGTAGCCCAGTCTGCATTTGCAATTGACTACGGTGCGGGTGGTCTCGAGTTCGATTCACGGCCAGGGCTCTCGCTTATTCGATCCCGGTTTACTGGTTAAAATGTGCCTCTCTGTTATTGCCAAATAGAGCACAAGGGTACAGAATATCATGTAGTGATAGCCACTTGAATATTTAAAAAGTTGAAGTGCGAGCTCACATGCGTGCCAACCAAGCCATCAAAAACCGCGTAGACCAAAAATATGTACGCAAGTTGAAGAAAAAAAAGCGGGAAAGAAAAAAAAAAATTACGAGTCACGTGACGTGGCCAGGTTTTGGGTGTCGTTTTTTGTGTGTACGCCAGATACCCACCTCCCTTCACCCACCCACCCCCATACACACATGCATTCAATCGAGTTTATCTCTAGCGGAACATGAAATATGAGGGTTGTTATTCTTTTACGCCCGACTAGTTCAGTTCGTGTACAGAGAGGTTCATCCTGTATGTGTGTATATACGTTTTTTTCTACACTCGCTCTAGCTTCCCCAAACGCAACCCACGACGCCCTCAGTATCAAATACACGATATCGTGTACGGGAATGCCATCGCCAATCTCCCTCACCTCCCCCTTCTCCACCCCCAGTGATCTCTTTTCCCGAGTTCCCTACCCTCATAGTTTTTTATCAGTATGTCGTTGGTCGGAAAAATTCGCTTATTTATTTCCTCCTGCCAGCGCAAGTCGCGCCGTTAGGTGTCGTTTTAGCACTGGTTCGCTCGATTCGTGGCGATTGGCTCCAGAGAGGCACCGGTAGGGAACCCACATTTTTTTCATAATCATTATTGGTCATCACTGAAGTAGATAACACAACGGGATATTTTATACCCCTCTAATTTCCTAAACAATTGTGAAGGGGCACATTTTCACCTGTGCCGCGTGATCGAATTCAAAAAGCCCGAGCCGAGAATCGATCCCGGGATCTCCGCACACATGGCGGATGCTCTACCACTGAGCTACTATGACCTGACGATTGACCGAGAGTTCGGGTTTTTTTTATTTTTTTTTATTCCGGATCACTGAGTGAATAACACTACAGGAGGTTATTGTACCCCTCGTGTCGCTAT
>JAUJYS010000362.1:0-24294 GCA_033995665.1 Melogona broelemanni
GCGTCACCATTACACCTACTTTTAATCCGAACATCACTGTCGACGGCGGTCACGGCAGCGAACTACTTTTCTCTGACTGGACAGGTCGTCACTGTGACTGTGGACCACGAACCCCTGATTCACGAAAAACTCCGCCGCCTTGCCCAACACCTTTTCCTTGGAGTCTTGTTTGTGGGCGCCTCCGACATTGACGTCCGACACCACCGACAACGCCAGCCGCAGGCGATGCAGGTGAACCCCGAGCTTGTGGCGGCGTTTTTTCTCATTGGCGTTACGGTCCTGGTCCTGGTCCAGATCAGTCAGCGGATGCTCACTCACGGAGCGGTCGTACTCGTCGACCAGTCGTGTTATCTCGCTCCACTGGATCGCGGTAGACCTTTTCAGGATGCAGTCCAAAGCGTTCTTCAGGACATTGGCTTCGGTGGTGTTCTGACAGTCTTTCTCCTTGGTCACCACCAGACAAGACAACCTTTTGAGATTGTTATGCTGGCCCAACCGGCGCTTCGCCTCGTTCCTTTTGTTGACCGCGCGCTTAGTCTCCTCGGCCGCATCCGCGATCAGGACCTTGGAGGTTACTTTGGGTTTGCTGCGTCGTCTGGGCTTGGCCGCGGGGGGAGCAGGGGGCGGCTGGTTTCGTCGACAGGCCAGTGGCTTGGCCGGAGCTCGCCTGGTCTTTCGGTTGGCGGGGGCCTTCCTACACTCCTTCTTCCAACTGCGTAGCTCGTCGTATGTTAGTCGATTCAGGTAGTCGCCGTCATCATCGTCAGTTATAGATTCGCACTCCGAGACGTGCTCTTGTTGTTTGACGCCACAGGCAAACTTTGGCCGTTTACCACCGAACTGCGACGCCGAAGAGAACCGCGAACGTTTGCGGCTCCTCGGAATATCCATATCCGCCACGTTCTCCTGGTCCTCCTCCTCACTGTGGTCAGGGTGGTAATGGTTCCTGGGTGGCGGGTGGTAGGCAGGATTGGTGCGGACGGAACCGGGAGAAGGATGGGTGGGCATGGGAGCGACACGAGCAGGCACGGGATCAGGATGGGCAGATGCTGGATACGGTTGCGTCGACTTACCTGCTTGGATAGACATGAAGATGGAGTTAGAACTTTGACTATGGAACTTTCGATGCGCTTGTGCGAATACGCATGAAGACATATATACGTTACAGAAAAATCACGACTGAAATAACAATTACGACCTAGGCAATAACCAGAACTGGGCACCAGCAATCCCCCCTCCCCCAATTACAGAGAAACAGCCGCCCTAACAACGGTAGTCTCCGATTTCGTAACGATGAAGTTGATTTAAGACAATTACACAGTGATTCATAAGTTTGCGTACCGCCCGCCGTAACTCCATTATTCAGTTAAAAATGACCGGATTGTTATGAAATTTGGCACAAATATGGATTACATATATGCGAACCTTCGAGCTATTTCAGTTGATAATCAAAATGTCCACCGGCAGCAGCACCGCATGCGCGAAGACGGGATCGCCGCACTGACACATCAATACGCGCCATTAATTTAATGCAGTGCGCGCCAGTTGCTCTAACGCAACGCCACTTCTAAAATGCAAAACTATCATTGTATAGTGTCAAATTTCATAACAATCTGGTCATTTTTAACCGACTAACGGAGCTGCGGCGGGTAGTACGCCGATGAATAAAACTTAAGAGGAAAGAGAAACATCATCTAAATGCCCGGCCCGGCGACAACCAACACATTGTCCGTCTCACTATCACATTTTTGACGGCCGTGACAATTTTCCGCCGCCGCCACTACCACAAGAGCTGAGCCAGAGCTCTGTTAAGTCATTATTCAAGCACGCTAACCGCCAACCACCCACATCCATTCGATTTGTATCTTCGTTGAAGGGTAATTTTTCCTCCCGTATCTCTTGTCGCGAGCTTCGCCGCACGGCGCGCTTACACACGCCGCCCGCCCAGCTGTTATACGCGTCGCGCGGCGTTTTTTCCCGCCAAAATATCCGCGCCGACCAATCAGACGCCTGGAAATTTCCCGCGCGAAATGAAGGCGGCGTGCGGTGGCGCCTTCTGGCGTGGGCATCGGTGCGCCGCAACCACTGAGCAGATTTGCAGGACGAGAAAGTGGTTTGAGGTTAAATGGCGAAGCGACTGACAGCTTCGGAAGAAAACTACGAATTTTAGACGAACTTTCGACAGATATATATACTGTTATTGAATGAAATTACGTTAAGAGACTTTGTAGTTACTGCTATTTGAATAGACAGTTGTCAATATATTGAAATGGTGATAGAATAATAATGGTGATAAAAAGGTGATCATCATCTATAGACAATTTGTCATTCGAATTACTTTTAAACATTTCATGGTCAAATTGACATGTTAATATGAACGTAAACGACAACCTCTAAAAAACGCTTACTTGACAAGACCTTTAAAAAACGCGCTAAAGTATAATCAGCACGCAGCAGACTCTGCATTTTTTTTTCCCTTTTGCCTAATTAGAACGTCAAAAAAGTTCAACCGAAAAGTAGCCGGACACCCAACCTCACTTTGGGGAATTTCTTTCCCCCACCCAAATACAACGAATCCGTGCCACAACCCAAGCGTGGAGGCACCGTAGGGGTAAGTAAGTAAGGGAGGGGGCGTTTTAAGTTTCATCCAAGAATGGTTCCTCACGACCACCGCGTCGATCTCGCGCACCCCGGCCCTGGGCCCCTCAACTTCCCCCTTTTCTTTTAAAAATCCCGTTGACGGGGGGCCCGGGTGGAAAGGAAACCCGTCCGCCCTACGATGACGACGCCCAACAAACATCGTTGCGCGGCCGGCAGCTGCTTAAGATAACAAACGCGAGGGGGCGCATCCGGCGAAACAGCGCACGCACAGGCTGACAACTGGGTAACGAGAAGCGTTCCTAGTGACACACAACCTTGAGGTAGTTTCACCACCCCCTGCCACTCCCAGTTTCTCGTTCAACTCAAGATCTCCTACTTGATCATCTGCTTCGGAAGAAGAAAGAATCTCCAGTTTTTTTTGTGCATAACTAGATGTAGTAGGAATTGTTCTACCCGCATCCTTTCCAATAGAAAAATCACAGACACGTGACGTCATTGTGTAACGATTCATCGGGACACGTCATTCGTATAGCGTCTCATTCAACAAACTGATTAGCGATGATTGGAATGGATTTAGAATTAAATTCAATATTAAAAAACCTAACTTCTTTTTTATCTTATTATCACCAGGAATAGGAAACGACGCCTTCAGTGATTAATTGTATTTGTGGATGAGAGGCAACCCTGGGGTCTCTGGAAGAGTTCGTAGCTCAAACACGACAAACTAACATGCGAATGATGCGACACAACCTCAATGTTGCCGATCGAGAAAAACGTAAATAAATATGACAGCAATTGTCATCGCCCAATTATTTCGCAACAGAGTTGCTTTTTTTCTTTTTTGGCAGGCGACCAAAAAGCCTCCACCAAACAATCTCCTCGACTAATCAATTTCACAGGTTCGCCAAACACATTTTACGAGTACGATGAGCCATCGCCATATCAACGCCGAAAACCCATTAATGTACGGCGACGGTGGATATAGCCTTGGGTATAGCATGCAAATACCACGTTCCTGAGCGACGAGCCGACAGGTTAGTTCCGAAAAGTATCTATGCGCCAACCTCGTACCAGAAATGATTCCTGGAACGGCGAGGCGACAACACCTGTGGGTTTTCCCCCCTCTTGACTGAAATGAGAATGTTGTCCAAAAAATTTCACAACACAAAAATTAATCCAGAGACCGCAACTTGAAAGGTGTGCGCGAGCGACGGCAACACCGTCTAGTACCGACGCGAGATGCCAATACAAAAGAAACAGCAGCCACAGAGACCGCCCTAATAAATAACTCGTAAGGGTCGGTCACGCACGAAATTTCTCTGAAATCTGTCTGGCATTTCGCGCAGTTGGTCCAATCCGTGGCTCGATCGTTTTTATCTTTAAAAAAAAAAAACAGCCGGACCTTCGATGTTTAAAAAAAAAAATCTTACATACCACTATTGACCACAACGGTAACCAAATCCCAAACAACTAAATATTATTTAAAAAATCACCCACCACTATAAATCATCAAAATAGATAGACTAGCGGAATTAGAAGTGCATTGTAATTCGCAAGATTTCTGTCTCGGAATTTCTATTCGCCCATCGAGCTTATCCTAAACATGGTGTTCACCCTACTTTAGCGTCGCGCTAACATTTATCCGCAAATAGATATAAAAACGCCCTCGCTCCCAGGGTCTATATCACAGAGTGTGTGTGTGTGTGTGTGAAAGTGGCCGGGGGGTACGGAGGGAGGCGCGTATCAGAGGGGGTGAAGGTGCTAGATCACGGGAGGAGGAGGGGGAGGGGTGTGGTTGTCTCCAGTCTAGACAGTGTTAGTGTGGGTGGAGTCGGTGGTTTGTGTGTTCGCAGGTCGGCCAACACATCTAATGTGACGGTGCGCGTGAGAAAGGAGTCGAGACATGAGAAGGAGGTGGCGATAACCCCGCCTACATCACCACTACTAGAGACAAGGTGAATGGTGTGGCTGTCAGGCCCACCAATTTGAATGGTCAAACGAGAAAAAAAAAATGATTCATATTATTTTTTGGTCCGTCTTTTTTTACTAGTCTGCCATGTCAGAGATACGGGGTTTAAAAAAATCATATACTAATTATATACTACCTCCTTAATAAGAAATGTAGATAAAAAGGCCCTATTTAGTAACAAAAAACAAGACAGTAAATATACAGAAAGAGAAAAAAAGCAAAACTTGTATTCATCCACAAACACAGCAGTTACTAATTTTGAAATTCTACCGATTTTCCCTGATTTTAGTATTAACCCCCTTCAAAAATAATCCATGAACGTGCCATAGCAATGTTAGGTACTAATATCCAAGGAAACACCATGGTAATTAATTATGGTTCCTTTTCTCGGAAAAATCTTGCGATTATGATTCATCCGCTTGTTGTTTTGAGGATCTAAACTCGTCACGTGCGAAGAGAACGCACGCGGCCACCACCAGTCAGCATAACTCATTTCGACCTTGACGCACACTAGAGTGACCTTCAAACAAAATCTAGCTCCACCAATATCGACGAGAGGTGGGGGGAGCGGGGCGGGGATTAAGCCGCACGTGCGCCGGCGAGACAGGTCCACGTTCGCTACGCGCGCGCGTGCTCCGCCAGGGAGGGAGGAAAGAGAAAGAGCCAACCCCCCGCATCGACGTTATTACTTCATCAGAAGGCCGCGCGCGCAATGTGGTGCAATACCCAGACTTTCCTCGCGAGAACGGGCCTGGCGTTCCCGCAGGAGGCAACTCTCGCATCCTGTCACAAGCACGATGGCCAGTTGGTTTTCGAAACCTTACACCCCCCGCATATCCCAACGCGGTAGTCAAATCGAGTTTAACCCCTTCGGTCACCAATTAAAACATCTCCCCTTTTTGCTCGCAATTAAAACAAAACTCGTTAATGAATCGTGGACTCCAGTTTTCCCCCACCTTCATAAATTATCAATGCAGTTTCAAAATATATATAAAAGTACGGTTCGGATTAATTAGTCACAAAATGCGGGGCCTCCCGAGAAATCGATCTCCCCCCTCTCATATCCCTATTTCGGATTCAGTATTTATGAACCGTGCGCTCCCAAAATCAATAATGTCGTTAACCAGATGCCATCCCCACAGGAGCGTTCTAATTATTCATTAACAAAGCCCCACTTCACTTTTAGTCTTATTCGTACACGGTCAACGCCATCTAATGGAGAAACTTTAAACTAAGACACTGTCACAATTTTCCCCGCCCATTTTATTCCTGCCCACCAGATGGCGCCCCCAAACAGAAAGGGCGCGTTACTTTTCCTAACAGACATGTCATGACTTTTCCTAGCAACAGTCATGACTTTCGCTAGCGAGCGGCAACGAAAATAAAAAAGATGGCGACCAAAACCTGAAACTACCACTATCTACTAAACGGCAAGAGTTAGGCGAAATTCCGTCCTCCGGAGCGGCCGAGACTCGACGGTGCCAGCCGCATCAACTACATCTATTCCCCCGCTCTCGGGACCATAAAAATGTCGTAATAAAAGCGCTGGCATCACGCGTCGCCCAACGGTGGTGACGGCATAATAGTTGTCTGGGGTGGTAACGGGCGCTCAAACTGATCAACCAACCCCCTTTCCCACCCAATTCTTCCTCCGTGATAAAGTGCAGCGCTTTTTGGTTCTCGGTAGGCCGAGCACGTGCGTTTTCTCTCCCCGCACCCGCGTAAAATTCCGCGCAGGCGCATACGTCGGCGACAAAGAAATAAACGGATAGAAGGCCAACTTTATTGAAACTGTATCGTGAAGTCAACATGACAACATGGAACAACGAAATATGAAAAATAAATATAAACAAAACAAAACTTTTCCAATGATTTTCAAATGAAATTCCCCCGAGAGATCTGACTGAAAGTTTCAAATAAAATAGCACCATTGGCAGCATGCCCTTCGGTGCTCTACATCGGCGTGCCAACTCTTTGGCGCCCAGTCCCCGGTTGTGGGGAGGAAAAACAGAAGTAAAATTTTTGGAGGGCGGGACGAAAAGGGGAGGGGGGACAGTTTGACGTCAGCACGCATGCGCAGATCGTGACATTCGCTTTTGTCACCCCAGTCGTCGCCCTACCCCTCTCCCCACCCCCTACGAACGTCTGTCCCAGCCATTGTCGGCTAGTCCGACACCAGAAACAACATTGTAAACCGTTACAAAACTCGCATTAATAATAAATAGCACGTGAACACATTCGTTCGGGTTAGGATTTTCAAAATGATATTCTCTACTTCCATTTATTTTTTGCATCACGTGCTTAAGATTTATATTTGATTGGGTTTAGAATCATCAATAATCGTTGCATTATTTAGTATCTATCAGTAATGCGACCATCATAATTGCCAATAATATAATCGTAATATATTTTCGATAACACCACTTTTACTATAGAGTAAGAATATTAATAACTCAATAAAATGAGTACTCCTTTTAGCAGCACCATTGAAAGGCGATACTTTGAAAGGGATCGCCCATTTTAAAAAAAATTGAAAGAATCTAACCTAAAATAATCTCAACTAACAATAGCCTAAATTTAAGGGGTGGAAAACTTCAAAATCTTAAAAAATTAATAAAATTAAGGAAGCATTCACGCTCAGTAGGTCAAACAATCTAAGAACTACTTTCCGGGCCCGCCCAAGAACACCACCAGTCCCACCACCCTATTTTGGCGCGCGCGTTTCCCGTCCGTTCCAGAAAGCATAGCTTCGCCATTCCGCCGCGCGCGCCACCACCGTCGCAACCGCTCCTCGGCCCCGCCTCGCCCGGAACGCCGGATTCGCACGCGCGCCGCCAGACCACACCCCACCTCACCGCCGCCGCCGCCACCACCCACATTTATCGACGCAGTGCGCAGAGAGACGGCGGCGGCAACCCAGCAGCAGCACAACTAAACCGCCGCCAACGAAGACCGCTTCCCCCCGTACTCTCTCTCCCTTCTTTCCCACCCCCGCCGCCGGCTTGCACCGGGGAAGAGTTCATTGGCACGCGCCGCGTACTATCGATCGCGACGCGCTTTTGGAGGACAAGGCTGTAACCTACATTTTCGGTTGCGACGGCGGTGCTAGTGGTAGTGGCGGCGATGGCTGCATTCGGGCGCCACTACTTTCGTTTTTTTTTTCTCCTCTCCAAAATCTTCGCGCATTTTTATCGAGCAACGCGCTGTCTGGAACGATTTTTCCGCGCGCGGGCAGCCACGTGTTTCAACGAAATCCGAAATTACTCTCACAAATAACTTTTGCCCTTTGGTTTTTCCAACCAGACAGTCTGCGGAGACGGCTTAACAAAATTTGAATAGAGATACATTTGGCCAGATTTTCTCGGCGATACTAACACACGAATTGCCCTGATACAGAAAGTAAGGTAACCATTTAACAGAATTCAATCAAAATATGTATTTCAATTGTGGACTTTTACAACGTCCACTCGCGGTTTTTATTTTTTTTTATATCCCGTCTCGAATGGCAGATGCGCAAATCTGGAAATTTTCCATGCCCGTCCCATAAACAGAAAAATCTACTTTTGGTGGTGGTGGTGTGGCGAGCACGTACTGAGAAGAGGGGAAACGCTGCAGACGCGACCGATTCATCATTTCGCCGCCCGAGACGAGTCAGAAGGATGCCGGGATAAATGATGGCACTGCTTGAGAAAGTTGTTTTTTTACTCGGGCTCGAAATCGGATATCAAAGTGGCCGTGTTCGCGGTCAAGAAATTGCAGCGCGGCAAACACATAATTTAAAATGCGAATTTCCAGAAAGTTCATTAGGTACATAAAAAGTACAGAATATTAAAATTCAATATCAAGTAGTCTATAGGTATGTAAGGTAGTCTATTTATTTTTCTTTCAACGCCACAATTTTAAACTGCCTTAAATTATTTTCCAAGCTCTTTATGTGGCGTCAGTTACAAAAAATGCTAAATCCCAACCACCAATCAACAGCAGGTAAATATGCCGGAACGTGCAAAATGAACGGTAGGTGTCGCTGGCGTCGTGGCGGAATTCACGTGTAACGCGTTACATAAGGCTCTGGCGGGGATTTCATTTCCCACACGAACACACCCAAATCCCTTTCGCACAAGCCCAGAGACGACAGATAGAAATTTTTCGTTATCTGTGAGGGCGCGTCACGGGTCCCAGACATCCGCAAACGGGATGCGAGCCCCCGAGAAAAAAAATGGCCGGGAGCGGATGCGGCATATCGTGTGGGCGTCCTGGAAGAAGGAGGTGATGGGTGTGTGTGTGGGGGGGTGTCATGTGGAAGATTTTTGGCGGCTGCTACAGTCTCGAAAAAGAACTAATCTAAGCTACAGTTATTCAGATTTGGGGAGGGGGAATTCCACCGTGATATGTATTTTTAAAAAAGCGAAGGAGAATTCAACGAATAAACGACTAATATTCCATGTTTTTGTTTAATTAAAATTAGTCTGATCACCTATTTAAAAATGCAACCAGTGAAATAAGAACCATTCCTAAACTACCAAATCGTGAACGCTATAACAGCTGTGAACTTGTAAATACACGCTTGGGGATGAGGAAGATTTATCAACTGGATCGTGGCGCACATTTCTTCCCACGAACTATTCACCGAAACAGCTTTTTTATTCGGCCGAAAAATTATTCAGTCCGGGCAGAACCATCGACAATAGAAACCCTAGCCGTTACACAACCACCCCCACCACCTCCCCTTTAAGATCATATCTGGTTGGTATGTATGACCCAGACGAATAAACAATTTTTTAATGAAACGTACCAGACCGCGCCAAAGCAGACAAACAAAAGAAGCCGGAATATTAATCCGGCTCGGTCTTCCATCAGACACGAAGCACCTGCGCGACAGTGCTTCACCCAGCCCACGAGAGACAGCGAAGATGCGCGCAAAGCAGACTAGTCACCAAAAATGCAAGAGTTGAAAGCACCGCTCCTCCAAAAATAGACGAACCGCGCATGTTATCTCCCAACGCGACCACGCCCATAGAGAGATGCTGCGCATATTATAAATGCACAAAAAAGTTTAACCGTATCCAAATATACATAAGAGTTCATCCTCCTGAGATCTGCAGTTGGTCTAAGTCGACCATTGCAGCAGTTCGGATTTAGAATTGTAGTTGATTTAAGAAAATAAAAATATTATCCTGGGCGAAGCCGGGTTGAAAATCTTATATTCTACTTTAACAAAAAAAAACGTAAACTGTATTCGCCTAGATGGACGTCGCCAAGGTCAAAGTTGACATAAATTCACTAACAGCAGCCGATACTGGCAAAAGAACTAAGAGGTCCAGTTAAAAAAAGGAGAAATGCGCAGGGGCGTTCTCGGGTAGCGAGGTGCTAGCCGGCATCTCTCCGGTGATAAATACGACCGGCTCGGCAATTTATGAATAACAAAAAAATCATTTTTTGAATGACCCGATTTGACTTGGCCAAACGTACGTCCGGAGGCTACAGATACCATCCCACCCACCCATTAAAAAGCACGCCAGGTGAGCAGACTGCGCATAACGAAAAACGTGCTGGAGGGTGTACGGGGTGCGTGCGCGCGCGTAAAAACTGCCGATTAGCATGAAGCCAGACTTCCCAGAAACTTCCTACGCAACCTCCTGATACCCAGTTACATTACTGAACTTGCCATGTGACTGAAGGTACTTCATTATCCCCTATCCAGTCTGTGGGGTGCTTAGGAGAATAAATACCTGAAGAACCGCGAAAACTAATTATGAATTATTGTCTGTGTAGCCTGAAAAATAAAACCAACCACACGCAGGTCACAATTGCAGGGAACAAACACGAGAAACAAATCTTCACCGCCCCAGTCACGGATATGCTAAAATCGGTCATCAACATGCAAGTGTAAAATCTAGCAGCCCCCTCCCGCTCCAACCAAGATTACACCGGTTTAGAAATATTTCTTTTTTTATTTCCAACTTGCGGTTGAGTCGTTAAAAAAACCGACCAAGCAGAGACGCCGCCATTAGAGCAAAAGATACAAAGTCAGAAAGCCATTTGCAATTTTTTTTTCCCCTTGCAAACCACAACCAATATTTATTTTAGGGCCATCAGTGAGGCCAAATAAGGTTTAAACGAGTCAAGTTTCGTCACTTTGTTTCATTGCCAAATGCAACCAAAGGAGGTACGGATTCGATCCCCGACCAAGACCTCCGAACGAGAAAATATTGCGTCTTCCTTGGGAATAAGAGTAACGCCGTGGGACCGGTGCCTGAATGTTGTCAGGTACATGTTCAAGATCCCTACCTAAATGCTTCGACTAGGCCAAACCTGATGTCACCTGGAGGTTAGGCTTTGAGCCGGACACCTTGGTAAGAAGCTTCTTAACAGTGCAAAAAAAGACTGGACACTGAAACCGTCTACAAGGTTGTCGGCCAGCAGAGGGCGTAGCGGGCGCGTCGCGGATCGACAATCAGAGGCCCGGGAGATCGATTGTCGATTTGATGCGGAGAGACGCCGCGCCTCCGCCCGCCCAATTACGGCTACATTGCCCGGGAGTGTCACGCGACACGTTCACTACAATAGACCGCCGATGGGGTGGAAAAACGAAGGCGGAGATTGTCGTCGGTGGATGCCCCCGAGCTAATTGTACGGATCCCCCCAAAATAAACACACGGCTAGGGTTGACAATGTCGCCGGATCGTTGCATAGCCGCCTAGCCACCCCGCTCCCACCACAAATACCGCAAATGAAAAGCTTGATAACGAAGACAAGAGACCACCACCAAAGCATACTGACGTCCTGAACACCCACAAAATTAAAAAATTTCGGGCACGCACCGCGAAATCTTGTTCTGCGCATAACAGCAAAACAGACCAGGTATTTTTTTTCCCGAGTCCCAACGCTGTTGGGAGTATTTGTTTTACACAGAGGTTGCTCACTGAATAAATCAGTGAGTTCTATCGCGGAATCTTAACATCGTAATAGTTGTCCAAATTCTAGTATATGTTGACATCACAAATTTTAATACACCCATGCAGGGGCTCTTTGTTTAACTAACAAAAATATAATGCAATCCCGAAATTAATCTTAAAATTACTACGACGCAGAGACGCGATCCCATTTAATTATGTATCGTTACTGCAAGCCAGGCTGCCCAGGCCGTTGCGCAGCCCAAGCGACCTCTACCGGCGAACGCACGCAATCCGCCACTTTCCAAAGGTTAGCGCTGCGCAGTTAAAAAAAAACTGCGCAGCTAATCCGACGCAAATGAATCGCAAGACATTGCCAGCTTACCTGGTCGCATGCCAAGCGCAACGACCTGGTTGGGAGGGAGAAACAACTATGGCCCCGTGTGGCCATCTTATTGTTTTATGTATTTCTACGAGCTGCAGCCAATCTGAGAACACTAGTCTGAAAACATCGATACTGTCAATATCGCTATCCGAATAACAAACGTACCAACCTCTCATACAGTGTGCCACAAAAAAAAACACGCTCATGCGGTACTGTAGAGAGAACCTCTGAACAAGTGGCGCCGATGCACCGTTCTAATCTGTCAACGGCGCATAAATATATTATTGCCAAACAGGGGAGCAAAAACGTGGGGGTGGGGTGGGGGAAGGGCGGGAGGCGAGAACAGATTCTTTTTGACAAGCCGGCGCCAACACTGATGAAAAAAATGGCGGCGTATGTTATTGAAACGATATCTGCACAAATAATATCGGGAGAAGCAGGGGGGGGGAAGAGGAATTGGCATGGAGGGCGCGGCGGTGCATATCTGTGTACCAACCAAACACAGAGGTTGGCACCGCTTGTAGTGTCAGACAAGCAGCTAAATTAAACGAATATAATTCTTCCGAATCTAAACTGGATGCCAGAGGTCATTTACCGGCAACAACAAACAGAAAAATGGTCTAGTCCCCTCCTAACTTCCGAACGTTTACAAAAACGTAAATACAAACTGAACCCTCTCGTCTCCCGACAAGATGATACGACATTGTGTCTTTTCGAGTAGCGCTTTTCGAATAATGGTCGAAATGAAATCGGAACCGACTGTGTTGGGTTGTTGGGTGGAAACTTGAACCGGTAAAATACAAGCCGATGGCAGCGCTGAGCAGCGAAAATTGAGAAGAAAAGCTCGAGGGGTGGAAGGAAAGAAAGGCACGTCGCCCATCTGACAACAATTAACACATAAATAGTTCGAAGAAATTCAATATCATAAATAGAGGAAATTGAAAACATCAATCGAACGCCGGCATAATCGCATACCCTAACCATCGACTAAAAAGGGGTACATAATTTATCGTACAAAAATATTTCAACCTAAGAGATCAGAAGTCAATCACCTTCGAGGTCAAGAAAATCAGCACACGGTAATAAAAAAGATTAAAATGCTAAGACCAACCCGAAGTTAAAAATTAAAAACCAAAACAAAACGCCTTAGCTGGTCATCTCCAGCCAGCTGTTTGAAAAAAACCTGAAAGTGCTTAGAGCCAGGGCTACCCGCCTTGCCTTCTATAGCATCCCAATAACCTTCCCACCTACCTCATCATCCAATAAGAATTATTCACCCCCTATCCCACCTTTTCCAAAAACCCGCAACGATAAATCAAAAGGAAGAGTAGGACAACCCGTAGCGAGGAAAACCAGACGGGAACGTCGTTACGACTAATTGATAGAGCATTTATAAACGGGCCAATGACTCTCCCCACTCATAGAAGTGGATAGAACTCTCATAGAAGCGAATTACTATTCCGAGAATTGAATTAAAAAAAAAAGAGAAAAAAAAATTACCGATGATGATTTTCTATCGGAGGGAAGAAACGATAAATATTTACGCCCCGTAACAAATTTCTTCTCGCATTCGAATCTAAAATACTGAGGAGAAACTCCCCCTCCCAACTACAAATCGTATAATTGTTCGTTAACAATTATACGATCAGGTGAAAAAGATGAAAAAAGTAACGTTTCGACTTCTTCATTAGTAAACGTAAGTTTGGTCGTTATCGCATCATGTTTCTCCCGTAACCCACTTATCTACCGCGGGGTGGAGCCACATACACAATCTCACCGCAAACGGGACGCCAGATAAGTTGTCATCCACCGGTACCTTTTTCTCCCCACTGCTCTACACACAACAAGCGATTTAGATAAAAGTTTGGTCGTTGAAGCAAAAACAACGGGGCAACCCGATGATAATCCCAACTAGGAGAGTAGAAGTGGATGTTAACAAGGAGCTGACATTTGAGTTAAGAAAACACCCCCTCCAAAAACAATTACACAAGAGAAAAAAAAACTACCCTTTTGAAACATACAGTATTTGAGTTGTTACTACCAGCTCAAAATTAACCAAAATTTACAATTTACCATTCAATCCCTAAACTACTACATCAACCAAACGTGATTGCTTAAAAAAGGACTTCAAAACTCAAGAAGTAGCGGGTGTGGTGGCGATTTAACGCACGCACCTGCTAAGAGGGGGAGGGGTGGTGTAGACAAAACACTGATCGAGACAGCAGAAGCAAATGGCGGCATCTTCCACTCAATATTTCAGGTATTTTAATGGCCCAGTGCGGCAATGGAAGGCATTTAAATGAAGAGGACAGAGTCGAGGGGGGAGAAAGAAGGTTTGACCCTTTATATCAGACATCTTGGAACCCTCACCACCCACCCTTTAACCAAACCACCCGACAACCGAAACTTTTCCCTTTCAAAACAAGTGTCTGGTAACAGAAGAAAAAAAAACACCCGACTACTTCACTGCAAGAGGTTGCCGCCGTTGCGCCAGAGCGGAGAAAGGTAAATATCTTCCCGAGACCAGCACCTCAACAGACCACTGATCAAAAAATATATTTTACGTGCCGTAATACGTGCCCACAGATTTTAGGAAATCCAGATAGATAAAATGTTCGCTCAAGGAACAGACAATCACGAAATTGTGTTCGGAAAGTGACGCTTTTAATAATTGTACCGAGTGCACGCGTGCGAACACAGGGTCTCGGGAAGACAGGGGTGGAGGTGTACGGACGAATAATGAACGGTGTACAAACGCTAAGTGAAAGATAGTCCCACCATATCTACCGTAATTAAAGCACTTTACCACTCGTTTTTGTTGTCGACATAGTTATTTAATAATTTTATGGTTTGTTTTTTTCAGCTCCCCGAACTGAATTAAACTAGCAGTTTCCTCTCCTCGATAGTTTCCACTTTTCTCGTTTCTTAGGTTGGATATATGTGAGAAATACTGCTCCACTTGGGTAATTAGGTTTTTACAGCGTGATTGCAAAGCGGTACTGCTGGGAATATTGGACTCGTTTTTGCCTCACTATGGTCGGAAACTAGACGAAAAGTTGAAAAACCATGAGGATGTGAAAATCGCTGAGAATAATTGGAATGCAAAGAACAGACACAGTATTTTTTTTTCGCGTTTTAAAAAAAAGGGGTTTTCATTCGCTGACCTGAATATCCATCTATTTTCAAGCTATAAAAATATACTCTTAACAAATTTTTATATATAATTTAAAAAAAAATAAAATAATAATAATAAAAAAAACTTTGACCTTGCTAGTATAGTAGTTTTTGAAAGAAAACTTGATGTCTCCGAATTACAAGACATTATAATATCAAAAGTCACTACGGACATTAGGCAATGCTACTACTAAAAAAGGATCAGGAGATTGTTCCCACAAATTTCCCTTAGACTGAACTCGGAAATTTTCCACCAGCTGGCAGCACTGTCAGACGGGCGCTCGCTCCTCAAACACCAGAGTTCGTTCCACGCCGATTTCTGTGCAAACAACCGCAACCACACGTGACGAGGAAAGTGAAAGAAAAAAAAACGAAGAAAAAAAAATCAAGATAGCGTGCCAGTTCCATTTTTTATCTACCTCGATTTGCACCTACTTGAGCCTACCGTGCATGCCAGTACTAGAGCCCGGGCATTCGGCATGGAAACGCACGAACCATTCAGTCAGATGAAACAGCCGCTATGCGGGAGCACCAATTCATGTGGACGCCGAAAAGGATGATTACTTTTTTTTGTGCTGGTGACCGGGCGACCACGACCACCTTCACCAACAGAGCAGCTGCTTCGGGAGATTTAAATGGAGATTCGTGCTGTGTTGGAAGCCGCTTCTTACAATGCGGGGCCAGAATATAAAGGGAGCACGAGCGGATTTGGACTCTAATCCGTTGAAATATTTTACATGAAACGGCGTCATGTCACCGAGATAATGGTTGATGGTTCAATTATCAAGCCCAGTTTTCATCGAATCGATTGATAGGTTCGACAATATCGATAGTCCAAAAACGATACAATCGATAGTGTATAAAAAGATACAATCGATAGTATAAAAAACGAAACTAGAAGTTCTGCGTCCGACCATACAGAAAAGAACTGACAAAAAAAGCGAATGTTTTTTTTCTCATGGCCCCGCAAGTTTTTCGCGCGCTTTTCTATTTCAAGGACAAGGTTTTTTATCTATATATTTTCTACGTTCGTTGGCCATAAAATCGTCGCCGACATAAGAGAAAGCACAAGAAGTAAAAATGAGCGTGCGTGAGAGTTAGGAACGCCAACGAAAAAGCAGCGGGGAAAAAAATCAATGACAGCAAACACAGCAGCAGCAGCGCTTATGTTTTGACGTGCACATGTTAGCTGGTAATTTGTGACGGGCGTAAACTGCTACCCTCGTAGATGATGATGCATCTGGTATTTTAAGAAAATTTTTGTTTGATATATACTAGCAAGAGGTTTGTTTGACAAAGAGTTTCTAGCTCCACCAATTTTATAAAGTTAAATTGGCCACCAAACAGGGACGTCACTTTATGTGAATCACGTGCGAGCGACGTCATCGCTTTTGGTGACATTGAGTTTATCACGAACTGACCAATACGACAGTATATTTCACAACTAAGAGCGTCATCTATGGCATTTAAAAGTAAACTACATCAACATATGTTAATTGAAATGGATGACATTCATTGTAAGAACCGATAAAGGCGGTTAATTGCCACAATAAATACGATATCGTAATAAAAATGAAAGCAACTTTTTAAACTGGTTTTGCAAAACTAAGTGGGGAAAAAAAATAATAACCCGAGGGATGATAAAAATATTAGGGGGAAATTTCCGGAAAAGGTAATACAGAGGTACACAGGTATATCGCACCTCGATGCGTATCGCCTTCGTCAACCCCTATCTGGCTTCCATCACGCCTTCCCCTTCTCCAACGAGCTGTCAAAAAACTCGTTTTCTACTAGCTTCTTGTCGTGATGCACTTGGTAGACACCCTCCACGCCCATCAACAAATATTACCAGCAACAACAAAAAAAAAAAAAAACTCACTCGGTACTAACCATTCAGTACATAAAGAGAAAGTTGGCTCCATTAATTAAAGGAGAAACATTTCATCACCGACCGCAAGTGACAGGGAACGACAACGTGTGGTCGGTCGTACAAGAGCACATTTTGGTCAACAATTCAAGCCTTGTTAACTCAAGGCACCACGGTCGTATAATGACATTGTCTACTATCGCGCGTTAAAAACTGTAATTTCTTCGCGCGCATGGAATGACATGACGGATGTGGGAGAAATGCAGGGCTGCCCCTTGAACGTGGCAATCACTGCTTACGGTAATGTAACGAAAGAAAACACTGATGTCTCTGACATTTGCATCTATACTGTGAAAATTGCCAACGATGCTCATAATCAACACTTAACCTTGAAACATCAATCGACGTGGAAGATTTAATTTTTTTTTGTTGTTGAATACTCTATAATTAACGTGAAAACGACCACGTATGTTGATACAATAATTCGCCATAAAGTGTCATTTTTGTTTTCTCCATACCCAAAAAAAAAATAATTAATCGTGATCACCTTTTGAAATTTAATATGGACCAGACGTAATTTAGGACCTGCTCCTGACCTTCACCGAATATCAACCATTGCAATTTCCACGTCGATCATGTTTTTCCTATGTGCTGTTGGAGATACGATCAATAATTGGGCGCAATTTTAATAACATCTTACGCAGTCAGCTGACAAATCGCTGAGACGGTGGTAACGCCATAACACGTTGAGACATGGTACGAATATGAGAGTCGGTAGCTGGTCCAAGGAGGTTATAGGCGCTGCAAAGTCAGACTGCCAGAGCGTTCGATTGAGATTACAAAGACATGTAGTTTTTTTGGTATGCCGATAGCGCAAGCAACATCACCACCACTGCTGATCCAAAATGCGATCGTCTTAGAATTAATTGTGTTCGAGCCGGGGCAGGAGATTTCGATTGGAACGACGGCCAGAAAAATCCATAGATCTACATAGACCGATCGAATGCAACTATTCAGAGGAGATCTTTCAGAGAAACGAGGCCGAATGTCTAGATATTAGAATCGGTTTGGTACAAAGATAACATTGGGGGGAAAAAAATACATTATCAAGTTAATTCGCCCTGAATATTTGTATCGCCAATCCCGATCGAAGAGTGGGGTGCGTCGAAAAATCGATATAACATAATAAAGCCAAACTACCGCGTGCAATAGCGAATACCCAGCGCGTCGAAAGCAATTTACCAAGCTACAAAGTCGTTCGGTCTGATAATCTCAATTATAAAAACGGGGCTAATCTTACAGAAAACACGACGTCAATGTGCCCATCCGAAAGAGCAGCGTGTAAAAATTATAACCTCAGTGGGATTGTGGCAGGGAGCAGTCGTAAAAGTTGGAGAATCCGACACATACAGTGGGTCGTTAATTTTAATTCAATTACGAAATCCTGAGACACAGGCAGTCTCGCGTTTCCCTACGGTGGTGCGCACGACAAAATGGAGGGGGGGAGGGGGGGGGGGAGAAAGACGCCAACAAACATTTCGTCTTTTATTACAAGCGAATTTCCTTTTCCAATTTTCTCCAGACGACACCGCAATTTTTTTTTTTTTTTGCCAGGCATCATTTTCTGTCTGGCTTTCCGCAAAGAACACAGCAAGCGAATCGAACTGAACATACATCGATCCACACACAAAGGGTTAAGATATTGAGAAGAATCCCCCGTCCGTCATGCAAAGTAGAACTTTGTTTTAGCCGCTGTGACATTCTACAAGGTCAAGATTGATGAACTAACTTTTTGCATGTCACCTTCCAATAATCATTCTCATTTGTACAGTTCGAATAGGCTAAACCCCTGTCCTAAGCACAAAACTTTATGAAATTTAACAAGCCGAACGCGCATTTTAATTGTTATAGAAAGAAATCTGCATCGCGATTGGCGAGACAGCCCGAAAGTTGTGAAATTCTCAAAAACATCGATTTTAGTCGTATCGGGTGACGACCGGATTTTCGTGGAAGAGAAAGACCCCGCATCCCGTCGAGTTGGTTGCACGAAACGGTTGGTCGGTGTGCAGGGCACAACCAGCATCAGCGCCGCGCGCGATCTCTCCCATAAAATACTCGCGCGCCCTTCGACGTTGACCTTCAAAAGCGCGCCAACCCTTCCCAAGGAAAATGTGGGTCAATAGCCCAAATGCACCGGCACTAGTAGCACCATTCTGCGGCTGCGCTCGAGCAGCGCTCGTTCCCTCCCTCTCCTCGCTCGCTGCTGCAATCAAGCTAGACACGTATCCTCTCTCCCGCCAACGACGAGACGTAGCGGTTAGAGAGCGCTATAGAGCGGCTGAGCGCCTCACCACCCCACAACACGCACAACTCGTCAGGCAAGATTCCGGACGCGCTGCACGCGCATTCCACCTCAGTTGGCGGCGGTTCGAGCTAGTCTGACCGAGGACGGCCAATCCGTCTGGCGTCGCAAGAGGCGCTGTGACAAGATCACATACGAAAAAGCTGCCTGAACGCGCCGGGTGCCGCTAGGGGGATATGGCGTCGTGGATCGTCAAGGAGCAAGTGCTGGCATCGCCTGCCACACTGACAGAATCAGTTTTACAATGTTTTGAGAATGGCAATTGAATTTTACATTCAAATTTCCATTCCGATTCGAATCTTTCTTCTCGACGCTGTTTCGGAACATGTCCCCCATTCGTTTAAAAAAGACGTCCTGCTTGTCTTACACGAAGTCAACTAGCTAGTAGCTATCAGCAAATTTTTAAGAGAACCAATCTTTATGTTGCCACTTCTTTATGGTTTAGGCATACAACAGATGCACAAGGACAATTTATTTTTTGAAGCAATTTTTGTCCACATATTGGTTAATTTCTCGATTGAAACTATCTAAACAAAGCCCAACAGCATTCTAAAGTCCTAAACCGGGGACCAAAACAACGGTTCCATCCCCATTGGTTCGTACTTGTTTTTGGCACCGTACACACACATTGAAAATACGGGTGTTGACATTGCGTAAGAGAAGCCAAACACGGAGTGACGTCAACAAAAGACAAACGATCCTTCCCACATTTTGACAGTCGAACACACCAAAGTTCCCCGACTGCAGACACACAAACAACCGGAAATGACAGACTGATCCAGGCCTGCTGAAAAATTTAATCCCAAATCAAGACTAATCGCCAAACAATTGAAACCTAAATTGTTCCCGTCCCGATAAATTGTTGCTAAACTTGTGGTTCCATCCGAAAAGTTCTCAATTTCAGTTCCTCCCGTAAAACCTAAGCCAACTTTCAGAACGATACCACCCATCATATGGCGGGGGCCTCCCTCGAGTACACATTAAACACCGTTGAAAGCATACAGAACCAGATATCAGGTGCATCCGAATGTAGGCCCGACACCTGCGATTCAACTTCGCACACGGTACACACACGTGCGTACGTTGTAAGTAAGTAGACACGTGGTTCCCCACCCTTACTTGCCCGGAACACTCACTCGCTTTTAATTGACACAATCAGCTGTTTAAAACGTGAGACTCAGGACTCGTCTCTCCAATAATGACCAGAGGCGCACTACAGATGGCGACACAGAGGTCTCTCGCCGAGCACGTTAGAAATTTTACGGCTACGAAAAACTTGGTGTGTTTAACGCGCGTAGGCTAATTTCGCGTGCCCTAATTGAAGCAGCGAATATTTAATGGAATAGTCACAGTTGGCAAGAGAAATTGAGAGTAGCTATTAAGTGTTGCCCCCCCCCCCTTGTAAGAGCGCAACCATACAAGCCACCTGCAATGAGAGGGATAGTTGGCTGGCAAATTATCAATTGCCACTATATAGTCTCAAATCAAAAGACGTTGCAATATCAGTCATGATGCTATAAATAAATGTAATTAGGCTGTCAAAATTGCTTCCAAGTCTTGCTTCACGACAGCTTAAGTATTGAAAGATTTTTTAAACGCTTGTATTGTATTCCTCTTTGGTGCATCCTCACTGCTTCGAGCAGCACCGAATAAACGAAAGAACCCACGCCGGGAATCGAACCCAGGATGTCATCAGCACAATGTTAGGATGACTGAACGTAACTATTGCCCCTGCAGAAGAGTGGCATCCCGGTTCGCGAACCACCGGGAAGTACGATAAGCTCCGGGGACACGGGCTACATCGAGTCGTATATGTGCTCACGGTGAATTAATAATTAACCTGGGATCAGCCATTAGCCCAGATGCATGGAGCCTGGATAGAGCAGAGGGGGGTTTTAGGGGAGCTCGCAGGTGAACTAGGGTGGTGGTGGTGGTGGAAGGAGGGGGAGGGGGGCTGAAAATGTTATACTATACTGGATCAGGTTCGATTCCAGGGCACACATCAAACCTGCGCAATCGCAATTAGGGAGGTAAAATCGTCATTATTGGGGAGGTAACTTTTTTATTGCCAGACATCGATCGGTCATATAAGTTCGCCCCATCCCCCATCGCCAGTCAATCTACCTGATGACATGGGTCACTTCTACAACGGTCACATAACTCCCCCACCCCAAACAGAGGTAGCGGCAGTTGAGTTGGAGGTTTAGCGAGGGACCTTCGAGGCACCAACTTAAAATGTAAAACGCGAGTTTTTCGCGTTGGTAACTTAAAACATCTGCATGGCCAAGTCGTAAATGGGCAATAGCACAAATTTTTACAACGAAATCGGCGAATTTTACGATATAATAGTAGTACACACGCGCGCGCGAAACCGCCCCCTCCAAACGATCCCGAATAGTCAAGTGGGTGATGGGGGAGGTCAACCCCGAACGGGGACAAGATCACCTGGTCGTACAGGATACAGGTGCTGGTAACCACCCATAAAATAAACCACTCATGAACTCCCAACTGTGAAACGTTTTATGAATTTTGAGCGCAATTACTAGCAAAGCCGTTCAAATTTGTCCCCCCAAAATGACACCGGTGAAACGGATTTGGTATGAATAAAATATATATATTTCGGAGGATATTTTCATGTAATTAAGTATTATTTAAATTTCTCACCGATATGGTTTGGTTGCTACCGGTGACATTTCAGTTACGCTAAACTGCCACTAGAGGACAGCAGCTCGGCGGGAAGTATTCAGAACGTGCGCGTTGTCAATCAACTTTGTGGGGAAATTCAGAACTACCAGCGCTACTAAACATCATCAGTGGGACTTGGGTACTTGCCCACGCAAACAAAGAAAAAAGCTGTGCCCGCGGCGCTGTCCTATTATAGGAAATCGAGCGACATCCGGACACGGTGAAATAACAATCAATATCGAGCTCGCGCGTCCAATACTACTCTACTAATACGGAATGTTGGGCTTGGGTATGGGGTGGTGGGAACGCGTTAACGAATAGACAATCTGATCAACGCCGACGGGAAGTCTGTCTGGGTTTGCAGGGGAAAATAACCGCCGAAACTTCAAAAGAGTAAACGTTATTAACTAAATAAAAATTAAATATTGGGGGAAAAACTAATATTTTATCAATAGCAGAAAACTACGCAAGTCAAAATCATTGCAGACTTACTTTACCCTTTCATCTCATTGGAAGGATCGCAAATATATCATTACAACATATCATTTCAGTCGTTCGCAAATATTTACTTTCCAATATCACCATTTTCGTCGCCAAACGTGATCCAACAGGTCTGCGCGCGCAGCACACCAATGGAGAATATTACCCGTCGTCCCTTAATTCGTGTACTCAATAGCAAATATTTAAAGAGAAAAATCAGCAATTCGAACTCGGGATTGCCCCAGGGTTGACACGAATCATTCGATCGAAAAATGCGCAGCACAAAGTTCAATAAACTCAACCACCAACTTGGAGGTGACTTTTTTGGTGGGTGGCGGCGTTAAGAAATGCACTTAATTCCAGTATGGATCGTCGAATATTTTTTTTTAGGCGTGGCGAAACCTTTTTTTTTTTGCGTCCTCAACTATTCGCAGGTGCGCATGCATGCAGGGTGCCCACGAAGTGCGTGTCTGATTGCGGTCGAGATGATAGGGGTGAAAGTGTTTTTTAAAGAGCCGAGGGATACGGTGGTCCAATCATAATTTGACTCACAACCGCGGGAGAGAGGCGAATCCTCCCAAGACCCCCAAATTCACCGAAAATTCCCAGCTACTTTTATTAGGAAATTGAAGAGCCGGGCGCCCGCAAGCGCCACCTGACGCATTTATTTGAAAAGGGTCCGCACGAATAGAGAACCACTTTCCCAAATTACACCCAACAAGATCACCGGGTACCATGATGATTTCCCTCCCGTCAAATATTGAATATTGGTAGCACGTTTTTACTTCGACGATGCCTCTCCCTCGATTAGAGCACGGAAAAAACAACCACGACATCCAGCCCCCCGAGAAAACGTTTTTAAAGTACCGCACGATTTTTTTTTTGTCTACTAAATTCCCCAGTTAAAAGTGGCTAGTTTGATGTTCATCAAGCCAACATCGCACAACAAACAAAAAACGCCGCTCAGCTATTTCGCGATTTTTTATTTTTTTTTTTTTTCATTTCCACCCGGTCTTTTTCGGTGGCTACCAAACACCCGAACTACCTCTTATCTGATAAAAATAATAAGCTACCAGAATTTTCCAGCTAAAACTGCCGGGGGTCGAACCCGACGTGGGCGGCGCGGTGCCCGTGAGAACGAAGAAAAAAAAAACCGAAACGGGCGTTTTTATATTCAATTTTCGATTTAATGCACAACCGGTATCAATTTCCGAAATGAGACGCCCGCGCGCGCTTCTTAAGAGGGAGAGCGCCTCCTCAAGACACGATGGGGGAAAATGGGGAACGAATCGATTCTGTTATGGGACGTTGACGACAAACGCCCTGTGCGTCAGCCATTTATTTAGTTCGGCAATGTATATAGTCGTTGGGTGGTCAACTAACTATCTACGATAATTCTTGTCTCCCTAGCACAAACACCGAATATATTTCTGCCGAATATGTCGTTTAAAAATAACAAGAAAAGGGGGGGGGGAGAGAGAGAGAGAAGTAAACACGAGAAAAACGAATAGCAGAAACAGATGATTCTGGAAGAAAAATGGCAAGCCCCGGCGGGTATTTCAAGCGTTCAACGCGTACGGTCGCGCATGATATCGACAGAGGGGTGCATGTTCCCACCCACGGTATGTGTATTAGCTTACCGGGGAGATGGAGGGGTGGCTAAGAAAAACGGTCAATGTTCCCCTCAATTACGCTCGACAAGACAGAAAAAAATACAAGTTCGTATTCATAGTCGTCATTTTACGGAGAATTTTTCAAATCGAACGGCGACCGCTTGCTTAGTCAAGCGGAGGGTGGAATTCCCGTTTGAAGACCTTGTTGAGGGGGGGGGGGGGTTAAGGGAGGAGGAGGTGAGGTAAACCGCCCCCCCCCCCCACC
>JAUJYS010000363.1:0-24328 GCA_033995665.1 Melogona broelemanni
CCCGACCCTCGATTCCCCGACACCTGGTGACTTCAGGGAGCAGAAGCCCCCTGAGTTTTCTTGGCAGAATACAGAGGCACGTAGCAACGCACCTTTACGTTTTCAAATAAATTGACTGGCAAGCTCAAATCATAGAACAGCCCGACCAACAAAACCATAGTTAATCAATTTTCATGTGAATTACGAGGCTCCGGCAATCTTTAAAAAAAAATATAACAGTTTAAATAATTGGACACAGAGACAAATTAACAAACACCAATAATTTATCCCCAAAAGCCTTGTCGTGACACTACAATCCACATAGCTTAAATAACTATTTGATTTTTTTAAATTAACAAATTTAAAGCAGTGAACACTCCGACTTACATCATAACATTATATACAGTTTCATTAAAAAAAACAGTTTCCACTGAAAAAGATGTTTTCTCTTTTGTATTCATTGCTATCATCCAAACTTACATATGCGTAGAAATATAGGAGACACAAAACGCACAAGAACAATCGCCGAACTGAGACGAGCAAAACGATGAAATCGTCTCAGTTCGGCGATGGATCTTATTTGTGCGTTTTGTGTCACTTATATTTCTACGCATACGTAAGTTAGGATATTATCGAAGATGAACATTTCTAATTCAGTTTGGATACGTCAAAATATCCATGCAAATCGTTTTATTCATTGCTATACTTAACAGATGATTTAATACAAATGATTAGCTTATATTTTTTAGAAACTTTACACTTTTCAAATTTGATAAAATTTATTTTTTTACAATAACACCACTCAATTGTATTTCAAAACTAAAAAGCAGGACGAGGTCTTATTGGATGCCATATTTAGACCAAAGACGTTTGCTTGAGCTGCCGTATGTTGTCAAATGACGACACAGAATGACAGTGCGGCTTGACGTAATTTAGAACAGTGCATAAGACCCGACTTAACTTGTGCGTTTTGCCTATACAATATTATACATGGTAACATTGAGTAGTTGTCAACCTGCAAACCGTCAAAAAATAGGATAACTTGTCTGTTTTCACAAGAGCAGTATTAGCATATTAAACAAAAAGTGGTACCCAGGGGTCGCCAACGCGTAACTGTACTAAACTTTTTGCGAAATAAAAATCCTTTAGCTTTAGATCGAATTGCTATAATAACCAATGTGTATTACTCGTTATGCCTACATGGACTTGTTCACTTGTTACGGTATTCAAGGCACACAATGATTCATTACTGAGCCTTTGCTAAGTTTTTACGGTGATATTTGACCATTTACTTCAAAAAATAATTTTATTTATTTAATTGACAGAAACATAAAAGAAACTAATATCAGATTCTGGTATTCAGTGAACAGGAAAAAATTAAAAATGTCAAAAATGCCTATAGACTGACTTTGTCATTAGGTCGGTTTGAGAAAGAGATTACCTAAAATTTTAGGTACCGATGGAAACGTTTAATTGACAACTTATATACTACAGGTTGTGGACCCCTGGTTTGATTAGTACACTGTAGCTCCGAATCTACAATTATCATTGAAATCTTTGGTCTGTATAGGTTCTCGTCACGCTATCAGTAAGAAATGCAGAAATCACAAACACTAGTATTACAACCGATCAAGTACGAAATACTTGCTACGAGATAACTAAAATCTGGCATCTTCATTGTACCGAGTAGAAAACAGTAACACTACATATTTTTCCGACCGACACTGGTTTAAAGTGAATTAATAATGGGTGTTCAGCGTCCATTTCTTCCTGCATATATATATATATAAATATTGCCGTTTCTCAGCGTGGCTTCTTTTTTGGCAAAAAAATCCCGAATAGAAGTAGTTAATGTTTGCCGTCTAGAAATCGGTAAAATTGATTTTACCAGATTTCTCCCAAACAACGGCGTGTTCCATGGCAATTGCCGAAAGTTCCTTTAAAAACTCTTCCAAAATCACTATACACAAAACGGCATTTTTGGAGCGGAGGGATTCGAGCTTGCCATCGGGAAACTTCGGCGAAGATGTTTTGCTGTACCTGGAATTAGAATGTAATCGCATATTACAAATTATATTTGGTTCCTTCAATAGGTATATTTTCAACGCTCTTTGGAAGAAAAGTTGCCAGACAAAAAATTATTGAAAGCAAAAATCAATATGTTGAACCAAACTCCAAAATGACAAAACTTGAATATCAGAGTCAGAAATTCCAAATCAATTACCTGTAACCGGTTTCATTGGGTATCCCGTCTAAATGTTGTGACCGCAGGTACTTCTCTCGCTCGGAAGTGAGTGGGGTTCGTCGAAATATCCGATCGGTAAGACTGAGTCGTCGACTCTCTCCTGCCACGAACGGAAAAAAAAAAAATTATTCTAACAGGGTCCATTGTAACCAATTACTAGTATCACTGTATGGATCATACTTAAGAACTAAAAATCATTTTTGCTGATCAAAATAAGTTTCCACTACCGCGACTGTTCGCGATAATCTATACCGAACACGAACTACTTAAGATACCTCTGTTTATTCCATCAGGATTGCTGTATCGTCGATCGAGCATCGCCACATTTTTCGTCGTGCCGTTGCACAAGAAGAAACGCTCGTCTCGGTACGCCAAATATCGCCGCGCCCGGAGCATCAAATCGTCAATATTGTCCACCGTATAAAAGAAGCTGTCCAATCGTTGCTTCAGCGTGCCTAAAACCTGTCGTCCGAACGAGAAAACGATCATTAGCAACGGACGCCCCACACGCAATCCGAATCACCCCGTTGACACATGTCACCATGACACATGTGACGCGAGGGGTACAATAACCTCTTGTAGTGTTATTCACTTCAGTGAATAAAAATAAAAAACTTGCCTGCAGCAGCGACTTGACACTTGGCTGGAAGACGAGGGAGTGGTTCAACAGAAACGAGCGCAGTAGCGGCTGCGGATAGCTGGCCAGCCGCGCGATCACTCCGGTTAACTGCAGGTTCTCGTACACGCTATTGTCGGTCATGTTCTCCAGCTTGCTGAGCAAAATACTTAAAAATGGACCTGGACCAAAATAGAACGCAAATATATAAGGTGGATTGAATGGAAATGGTGTCAGTGTGTGTGTGTATTAAAAGCAACACAACTGTGGTGAGTTAATGCTGTGCACATCTGCTGTCGGCATATACCATGCAGCTTTGTCTTTTTTCTAGTGGTGTCATTTTGCACGCCACTCGAGGCGGTTTGGTTTTCTAACAGTTTCAATGCCAACGAAACAGTTGTATAGTTGCGTATGAAACAACGTTTCAATTGCAGTAAAAATATCACAATCAATTATTACTGCAATTTAAACGTTGTTTCATACGCAATTATACGTAAACGTACAATTTATACGTAAATCGCCAGAATGCTCTGAGCGGCGATCACATTAATCTAAATCTAAATCTAAAAAAACAACTTTGTTGTTATCAAGTTGCCGAACCCTGATGACCCTCATCAATAAAAGCTCGCCAATGTTTCCGTTCGCGCACTGCATCAACTATGGGTGTGCTTTTAGCAGTTAACCATTGTGGATTCAATTCCCGGGATACACCAAATAGCACTTTGTTTCTTACTTAGCATTCGACAATTTGCTTTTAAAATTTGCGGGGGCGATTTTTAAACAGGATTTTGAAATATTTTGAATAACATTTCTAGTAAACATATGAACTGATCATAAGCAAACAACGTAACGTACCCAAATCGGGACTTCCAAAACCATCGCTGGCCGAACCGCTCCCGTACAACGACGGCAAGTTTGGCAACTTCATTTTGCCGCCAATGCCATCCCGCCGCGCGTCAGCCAAGCGCTGGGACGAATGCTGCGACGAGGACATGGAGGGAAACTTAGAAGAGGAGGAGGGAGCGGGCACGGAGGCCGAACGAACACCAGCACCACCACGCAACCCCGACGTCGCACTACCATCACCGCCTTCGATCACCCAGCTCCGTCTAGCCGCCGGCGGCTCAGCGTCGATCAACTTACGGAGCGCGGCCGTCACATCAAGATCGTCCACGGGACCACGCGAGCCGACCGACGGTGCAGCTCCTTCAGACGCCGCTTTGCGCAGACCACCCGCTCCGCTTCGAGAATTCACGGTGAACCCATTGTGCCCACCGTCGTCGTTCGGAACTGAGTTCTGCCTGTCACTGTTCGCCGTTCTAGGAGGCTGCGACGAGCTCCTCGGCGGCGCTTCCACACTGGTTCCGGCCGACCGTGTCGATTTGGCACCGTCATCGGCGGAGGCGACACCATTGGCGTTGGAGACGAGCGACGGATTGTTCGTGTGGTTGGCTCCACCGCTGGTCACCGATGTGCTACTGACGGCCGACGCACTACTACCCACCGATACCAGTATAGGCGTCGGTGGGAGCTGCTCGGGCGGCGGGGTGGGTGGAGGGTCTTCGCCGTCGTAGGGCCAGGCCCAGCATTCGCAGGCCACCTTGCAGGCGGTCACCGTCTGCCGGGCGTCCATCAGGTAGTCCAGGAAGCTGGAGGCGGTGACTTGGGGCGACTGGTAGCCGGGGGTGGGCAGAGCGGCCGAGGAGGCGAAGTGGCTGCCGCCGACCAGCTCCAGAATGTCACCGGGGCTGAAGCTGGAGGAGGAAGGGGTGCGACGGCGGGAGGACATGCGCAGGGGGGCCGAGGGTAGGGAGGTGGGGCCGTGGTGCTGGTGTTCCGGGTACACTTCTAGGGAGGTGACCGGGTCGTCGAGCAGGTCCTGCAGGGGCGGCAGGCAGCAGGTCGGCAGGAGGGAGAGGAACTTTTCGGCCGACTTGCCGAACATGTCGACGTCGCGGACGCGGCATCGCTGGCTCACCATCACGTGGGTGCAGGGGATGAGAAACCTGGCGGGTGGGGGCAATAAAAATGATTAGAATTGGGACTCTGTGATAGGTCAAACAGATTTTTGCAAAATTGCAGGCTCTAAGAGGTGATCCATGGCCAAATGCAAGTTCGTTGTACCCCTAAGTTCACAAATCTTTAAGGTACACAGACTACACAGCAACTTACTTGAAAACTAATTCCAACATGACATCCTCGCAATTCAAATCCAAGAGGGTCCGAAACAGCGACAACGTAACCACACATAACTACGATAGGAGCAAAAAAAAAATTAAAAAGAAAGGTGAAAACCAGTAACACCTTGGAGAGAGTCCACCAATACAACAGCAAATAATCAACTCACCGGTGGCTGACTAGAAATCCTAAGGATGATGCTTTCGATAACGGGGTGTCCCTCCGAGTGCACGGACTTCAGCAGAAGCATTTTGAGGAACGCCTGCATCAGCGAGGGCTCCGTGATTTTTCTAAGAAATAGATCCAGGTAGGCAGTGGCCGTGGCCACTTCTCGTAAGCTAGCCTGCAAAATTACATGGCGAACAGTTAGTCAAATAAGATGAATCGAATGACTGGGTGAAAGGAATAAGTTAAAGAAACAAGTTAAAATAAATTCAATTTACCTCTTCCGTTGGTACCTGAAGAGCTGGAACAAGAACTGGTAGCAAAAAACCTTGTGTCAAGTATTCCAAAAGCTGTTCTTGCACTAAAGGATGTGCAATCTGTAAAAAAAAAAAAGGTTACAGCTTGACTAAATTCACGGTTATTTCGACTTCACAAATTTAATATTTTAATTTTACAAATTCGACATTTTAATAAGTATTTTAAAATTTAATTTAACAATTATTATTAAAATTTTATATTAACAAATTTCAAACTTCAATTTTACATTTCGGAAAAAAACAAATACATAATTTTATATATACATAATTTCATCATATCATAGCAGATTAATTTCTACGATACTATATTTACATAATTTTAATTTGGTGGTCGACATAATTTAATTAGAAATTTTGTAAAAACGCATACCTGAATAACAGCATTACAAAATTCTAAGGAGTTCAAAAACATGGCCAGCTCGGGGATTTCGTTGATGTCGTCCGCAGTGAGCTGATGCCAGTCTTCGAGTTCGAAAGTGAGCTTTCTGGGGAGTAGCGAATACAAGCCGCTTAAGCCGGTGGCGAGAACCTAGGAAAAGAAACGTAAAATGAGGCAAGCAACGGGAAGAGCCACACATGTTCCCATAAATAATATTTGTCCAATTCAACAGTGGCGGCACACTTTCGGACAAAATAAATTAAAAAATTTAAACGCACTGAACATGGATAAAACAGTTACTGCAGAGTTTGGAAATATATCCACAGAGGCGATTTATATCCAAGGAGAACTTACTGGACAAAAAGTTGAGTTTTCCGCAATATAAATGCCAATGCTGTCAATCTTCCTCGAGAGAGACATGCAGAGCAAAAGAGCATCACGAGCTTGTTGACCAAGAGCACCTTCTCTGTGTACAAATGGAATCAGCAATGAAAATATCAAGAACCTGTAGGGATAAAAATATAGAACAATTAGTACGATATCGTCAACGGCAAATTACTTTCAGAAATAACATATTTAAATACATTTGCAAAAAAAAATAAAAAAATTAAATTCACACAAAAAGTGAGATTTGAATTGATCGTTTTGCATTTCTTATCTATTTCATTATTCTATTTCATATTCATTTGAATTTACGTCAACGATTTGCGTCACTCACTTGGCTGATCCCTGGTCGCATCCGGCACTGAAAAAGAACTCGAGCAGGGTGGCGTTGGTGGTGAGCGAGAAGCACAGCTGGTTGAGCAAGATGACGAGACGCTTCTCCACCTCGACGGGCGAGCACCCCTCGCATGTGCTCAGCAGCTTGAGCAGCGGGATGAGAATGGGCTTGTGCACCAGCACCTCCTGATGCGACTGGGTGATGAGCATCTCGTACAGCTTGAGCTGTTCCAGTTTGAGCACGGCCACGAAATCGGCGGCGCGCAGGCTCCAGGCCAGCAGTTTGGCCAGGATATCCTCGGTGAGCACCACGTCCAGGATGGGACCGATCGACGCCTCCGACGAACGGATGTCGTGGAGCAGCAACAACAGCATCTGATCCAGGTGGTTGAGCACGCTGCTGATCTGGTCCTGCACGGAGGAGGGCGAGAAAAAGACGGGCGGGTGAAATATTTTAGGGAATTGGCATCACTGCAGACAACACACTAATCTGCTTAGTCAGTGATCGTCGGCATATGCTATTTCAGTTGCTTTTCAAGGGCCACATGTCTAAGATTTTTGTATTCGCATTTAGCCAGGCTTTCTTTTTTAATCTGGAGGGGTTCAACAATTAGCTATGACACAAATGATAAAAATTCAAACTATTAAAAGAAAATTAAGGATTTTGGTTTATGATGTATTATTGCAGACATTCTGGAGGGGTTCAACAATTAGCTATGACACAAATGATAAAAATTCAAACTATTGAAAGAAAATTAAGGATTTTGGTTTATGATGTATTATTGCAGACATTTAATTACCTGAACAAAAATTAAAACATTCCTTGCACATATTTTAATCATTTTGAACTAAAAAAAAACTCCCCGCAAAAATACGAATGTGACCGAAAGGGGGTAACTACTCTTAACACGGGATTTACTTTAGATTTTTGCTTGGCGAACAAAAAAGCTCGTCGAGTAAATGCTCAAGCAGTGATACATTTCAGTGGCTGTTGGTGAAAATTAGAATTTCAAAAAATATGTACACGCATGACAAATTTAAATTACGCTATTCAATCGTGATTTAAAATTATTTAAAAAAATCCTGATTTTCAACATAATTTTTTTTTTTGTTTTGTTGAACCACAGTACCGGTAGTAAATCTCGTACCACTCGTAGCATTAGAATAAGAATAATTTTCGCATAGAATTTTTATTCTCTCTGAATCTTTTATTCTAATGCTATGAGTGGTACGAGATTTACTACTGTGGTTCAACAAAACGAAAAAAAAAAAATTATGTTAAAAATCAGGATTTTTTTAAAATAATTTTAAATCACGATTGAATAGCGTAATTTAAATTATTCTAATGCGTAGTCACCACTATTCGCATTAGAATCGACCCCGGGACCACCGCAATCGGTCTGCAATATCGACTGCGCATTGCGACCATCTGTGAACCTTCAGTCCGATAAAAATTGAAATAACTTAAAACCTTTGTGTATCGATTGTTCAGCTGCTGCCCTACCTGCGTAATGGGCAGGTGCGGTGGCGGCGGTTGAGGCGTGGCAGCGGCCGGGGACGACTGGCTATTCTGCGCCGCGACGGCCGCGGAGACAGACGGTACGACGACTGTCTGCGTCAACTGCGGTCGCATCACCTCCCACGCCTGCTGCCAGTGCATCTTGAACGACTCGAAGCAGGCGCGGGCATCGTGCTCGACGGGCGGCGGCGAGGACGAGGCCGACGACACGATCGAGCGGAATTTGCCGCGCAGGCTCGAACGGAACGGGCTGTCGCGTTTGAACCAGCTCATGGCGACGACACGGTAGTCACGGTGAGATGGGTGGTGGTGGTTGCGACGGCGCGCCACCTAGTGGACGTTCCACGATACGCGGATAGACATGGTGGTAGAGGGCTGGGACCCACTGGTCAGTCTTGAACCAGGATTGCGGTTGTCGTCTTTAGGCCGAGACTAGAATAAATCGTGACAAAGTCAGGAAGAAAATGTGTTACAAGTTAATAAGTACATAGATCACTGTCCACTGGTATGGTCCATCGGTCAAATGCAGGTTAGCATTAAAAGCTTTTGCTTGGCGAGTAACCTTTTTTTTTGGTTTATTTTCAAGTTGCAATAAATGTACAACGCTTTTTTGGCCCCTGACCTCAACTCTGAGAGTTAGTTAGCCAGGAGCCTAAACCGGGAATTGAGCCCGCCTTCCGGCAAAGTGGCATAGTTAAGTTGGTAAGGTGACTGATCATAAATCTGTCACGGATCCGGGCCAGAATTAGATTGTGTTCTGATGTCTGGGTGAAAGTTTATTAATCATAAATATAATTTGATTAATTAACAGATTCACATGGTCACTGATTGGAGGATATGCCCCAATCGCGAGATGCGATTCCTCAATTAGGTGTGGTGGATGTTAGAATCGATACGAGGCTATTCCTCAATCGCAACAGGTAGGGGGAGGAGTGTTAAAAAATAGGTTATCCCTCGTGAACTGGTCATTTGACCTCCACCATAGGCTATTCCTAAGGGGCTGCTTGCGGGTAGAGATTGTAATTGTAATTGGGCCCGGCCAAAAAAACCGTGATCGCGGGCTCAAGTCCCGGTTGAGACGGCTGACATATTTCGGGTAAGAGAAATTTCAACGCGCGCCTTCCTACTGGATTGAAGCCGTATCATGTCTATGCCGTGTCCTGCATGGCGGAAGGTACCCAACCTAAGTAGGAAGCCTAGGGTAGGCATAATTGTCAAGTAGCTGTTTCTGCGGCGTTAGTCGGAATCATTACAAATACATTTCATTTTGCAGTCTTTTCCCCACAAGTTTAACAATTTTTCTAACATTTCGGCAATCAAAGGATATGTTTTGCTTCCTTAAGTGGTGCAACTTTGAACCTCATGGCGAAATGATGACCGCGGTAACTGAGTTACTGTAAAAATAAAACAAGCATAGAATAAATAACACGTAGCCGTAAATGTCCAATATGGTCATCAAAACTGCCAGCATTCGGGGGCAAATTCTTGATACAGGGTTAATCTTGGCGTGGTCAAAAGCCTTGATAAAATATTTATCTGACTGGTAACGTTCGTATAATTTATATTATGATAGGAAAATATGGTGTTTGACAAAGTTATTGAATGCAGTTCAGGTAGCGAAAACGTGAAGTCAGAATATGTCAAATACACGTAGTTTCTTTTAAAGTTGGAATACTTACGCGAATTCAATCATCAGTTCATGGAACAACGTCGAACACAAGATTTATGTACGTTGCTCCAAAATTTTATAATAACAGGAAAGAATTTGTCGATTTTGTTAATTTGTTGGAGATTCCTGACTTTGTTGTTGTGGCGGTTGCTATGGACACAGATGGGATGTGGGAGATGCAGAACTTTTCCTTATGTCTACAGCAGCTCAGCGCTGCAAAGCGCTTACTCATGATTAGCTGCCGCCACTAGAGTTGCGTTTGCGCCTGCGCCGCTGCATGAAGTTCCAGTTGCCCGCGTAAATTGAATGTTTGGCACCGCGTGTAAATACGATACATGAATTTCTTTGATGATTTGCAAACGTCAAAAATATTTCTTTAATGATCTCAAATAGCTAAATTATTAAAATACGTTTTCTATTAAGGAAGGACAGCTGCACAAAACTTACATTTCACTTTTTTTTAAATAGTGCGTAGTTCTTTTTTTTTTTTATGAATATATTGATTGTCCTAAGTAATAATATTTTAGAAACTTTTTTTTGAAACAGCTAGTCTAGCAAATTATTTTAGAAATAAAGCAATGCTTAAAATAATAAACCATAACTCGTAATAAACCATAAAATTTTGAAAAATAAAAATCTGTGGCAGCTCCGTTCTGCGAATGTCCGAGCTGCCACAGATTTTTATTTTTCAAAATTTTATGGTTTATTACGAGTATAATAATTATCAGCAGACGACTGATGAGCATTTGGTACATGCGAAATCGATCCCGTTGCAACCATGGTAATTATTATATAAATTTAAATTTCATTTTCTGCATGTAAAATACGTGGGTAAGTTGACGTGAGAGTTGGGAGAAGCAAAGCGGTGTCAGGGTTTGGAAAATGGTCAAATAACTTCGTCAATCATCTGTATAGGCTTTCGATTTCGCGGCTATTTTGACTTTTACACCTTGCCAAATAGTTAGGAAAAATACGTTTCCTGCTACGTAATTTGTGGGCGCAAGTGCAGGAAGACATTTGCGCACCTTATTTCATTAAAAAATTACGTAGACTATATATTTTTTAATAATTCCAGAAACTTATTCAACGCCCCTTATATCTACTATCATGATGCCCTGTATTACATTGTCCCTAAATTACGTTGATCATGTGGCGGGTCGTGATACAATGGGAAGATTTCCGTCTGCTTGTGATTTTCAACAAGTGCGGATTTTTTTTTAGGTGGGACGAACGTACGACAGAATGTTTTTGAACAAGGCTACAACAGCAAAACACGCTCGGTAATACCTATATCTGATCACAACGTACCGCATAAGTACAGGGTAATTTTAGTTGTGCTGATATGAAATGAATATTCCGCACGCTCATTGAAAAATGTCCTTGAGGCATTTAAGTTACTTTTTGGTTCATTTATTTCATTACAAACACATTTTTGTCGACCTAAGAAAATGCTGCAATTTCCAAGTTCGTTAAATATTTGTATGATTGGATGGATCATCACTGCCATTTTGGTTAACCAGGTAACGCGAGAAAATATGATTTATTTTACGAAAAAAGTTTTTAAAATAACAATTAATGCGTTTAAAAATGTAGCCACGTCTTTTAATTTGTGTCACTTCTAGTGCTGTATCGCGAATCTTTGTACTTACTCTGCCTGGGTAAGTAGTACTAATATTAGCTCTTTAAGATCGTATTACGAATAGTCCGAATAGACATCCCGGTTGAGATGATAAATGAGTAATTGATAGTATTATTATTATTTATTTATTTATTTTGTCCTATACGATTGTGCCAACGGAAATATAGTGAAACGTTGGCTCGAGTTTATTTCAATCATAAGCAATCACAAGCAATCATTTCAATCATGTGCGTACCGATAGCTCAGTGGGTATAGCAACATCCTACGAAGCCGACGGTCCCGGGTTCGATTCCCGGCGCAGGTTTTCGTTTATTCGTTAGCCTGGGGTACTAGCGTCACCCCTGAGCTTCCATTAGGGAGTCCGTGCGTGATAGCCATGTGGTTAATCGGTATTTCGTTGATCGCTGCACCAACATTAAATTGCTGTTTGCAAATGCAGCCTCTACATAAAATAATAGTTTACTATTATTTTTTTTTTAATGTTTCACCAGACTTCGTTTGTCTTTATTTCAGCGCTGTGCCAAACCACGTTCCTAAATTAATCATTCAATTGATGCTACGATGCTAGTGGCATTTAGTTGATGCGTTTGATTGATGCTGAAATAAAATTTTAATTTGCATTTTTATTTCAGAGCTGGGACTGTCAAGCGATGTTGCTGGAGCTACTTTCATGGCTGCTGGAACTTCGTCACCGGAGCTGTTCGAATCCATCATTGGTAAATGGTTTTTTCTTCAATTAAAAGAAACTAAAATTAAAGTCTGGTCACTTCTGGCGTGTAAATATAACAATATGTTTCGTTTGATATTTAATATATTCTCATTGACTGAATTTCGCCACCCAAAACCAAAATTTACCCCGCAAAACATTTCAATTTTTCAGGATCATTTATTACCGAGGGCGATATTGGAGTGGGCACTATTGTGGGTTCGGCGGTTTTTAACATTCTGGCTGTGACCAGCGTTTGCGGTATCCTGACTGGCATGGTGAGTTCCTACCTTAAACTGACGCTCGACAGGCGGCGCCGTTACAAATTAAAAAAAATTATAAAGAGACGTTCTGGAGAAGATCAGATGCCTACACTGAATAACAAAAGTGCAGCACGAATTTCATAGATTCACAGACAGAAATATCAGCAATACCAATTCTGACATGGACATGAAAATTAGAAAAATTTATTTGAAAACAATTTTTTTTTAATTCAAGAGTGTGGCACCGTTGTAAATATAAAAAACAATGAAGAGACGTTCTGGAAAAAATCAGATGCCTACACTGAATGACAAAAGTGCAGCATGAATTTCATAGATGCAAATACATAAATACCAGCAATGCCAATGCTGCCAGAATATGAAATTTAAAAAATATATTTTTTTTAACAGTTTTTCAATTTAAGAAAATAAGTAAATCGGGAGAGTGCCATAGGTGGACACAGTGGAGCACATCCCTACTTGTGAACCGTTTACTCCCACAGGATTTTGATCCCAACAGGTGGTGCCATTGGACTGGTGGCCACTGACCAGGGACTGTGCCTTCTACACCGTCACCGTGGTGGCGCTGGTGGTCATGATCGAGGATGAACGCATCTACTGGTAAATATACCGCTATCTCTTTAGCTAGTTATTTTGAAGCCCTACATTTGGGTTCGTTTCTTTCGAAAAGTAACAAGTTCTAATTCCCGTTACTCTTATTGCAAAAACAAACGTGACCGCGTTCTTAGTTACATTTCAAAAGGTGCCTGAAACTTTTCAATTTCTTCGAATAAAAAATAAAAAATAGCAAAACGTGAAAATTACTTCCTGAGCGGATAAAATTAATCATCAGTCTTACGGTAATATTTATATTCGAAAATACGTTTTGAATATTAAATGGCAGTCATGGTCGTGCGAAATAAATCGAAAGGAATGAAACTCTTTTGTAGGAACAGGAACTTAGGCGTTCTAAAGTTCCCTAGGAAAGGAACGTGTTCGTAGGAACGGAACTTTTCCGTTCCGTGGGTTCACTTTGATTTGGGCACTGATTGGAATTATTTCCATGCTGAATCCTTCCCTGCAGGTACGAATCGACCGTCCTACTAGTCATGTTTTTCTTCTACCTACTCCTGATGCGCTACAACACCCGCCTGGCCGCCTACATGCACTCCAAGGCCTGGTGGACCGTGGGCCAGCCCATCGACCACGACGCCTTCAACGCCAAGGCCGCCTCCGCGCTCCAGATGGTCGACGAGGATGACGACACCGTCAACGAGTCCACGGTGGTGGACCTGCACAAGTCCCGTCCCCGGTCGCTGTCGGCTAGCAGCGTGGGCAGTCGGGCCAGTTCCAGCAGTGCCGACCGCGTGCGACAGACGGCAATCGCCATCGCTAATGATGTGCTGTCTAGCGCCGGGAAGAAGCTGGAAAAGGAGGAAGAGGTGCTGGCTAACAACAATGACATTGGAAATGGTGTCAAGTCGCTGGATGAACTGCTTAAAAAGCAGGCCAGCCACCAGGAGGTGGTGGTGGCGAACGGCACCAAAGATGAGGAGGTTGATGACCTTGAAGACGATGGCGAAGGTCAGCGTAAGTTTGTCGCCGAAATTGTGTTGGTGTTGTGACTACTTTACTTTTCATGAACAAAGTTTTTGCGAGTTCGTTTTTGAGAGGAACGCGTTCCATTCCTGTTGTACACCTGAACGAATGTCTGCTAAAATAGAACAACCCCATCTTTGTCCTTCTTTGTCACTGGTCTTTGACTCATGCCGTAGGCCCCTAAAAAAGGTCTGTTTGCGTGTATATATTGTAATTGTAATAAAAGTAAGTAGTTCCAGTTCCCGTTTCTTATATTCCACGTTTCATATATTTCCCTTTTCAAAAGAAAATCAAATTCCTTTTTCATTTTTGATGGTTAACAAAGTTTTGAAAAATTTGTGACTATAGAGCTTTAAAAAATTGACAACCTTATCTAGTAACTAATTTCTTCAAAAACTTGATCACTACCCTGTTTAAAAAAGTATGGTATTGAAGAAAAAAGAAACTTAAGTCGTTAAACGAGAGTTGTACACAAATCTATCACGAATGATCGAATTTTGCTGCTTTGTGCAGTTTTTGTAGAGCCTCGCCAGCTCAGTTGTCCTTAGCCCCAGTCTTGTCCTGGTTTTGTTTTATTTATTTTTAAGTCGTTAAATTTCATTTAAATAAAAGGAACTCAGCAAAAGTAACTTTCCTGGAAATAGGAACTAAGGTGGTCTATAGTCCTTCAAAATCGAAAGTAACGGACGATCCAACATTACAGCGACACGAGGGGTACAATAACCTCCTGTAGTGCTAATCACTAGAGTGATCCGGAATTTAAAAAAAAAAAACATGTTTTCGTACCGTTCCTACCCAATTTTGTACATGACAAACACAAAATTGTATTGGACCAAAGAATACATGTTGACTAGAACCTTGTTTTCTTAAAGAAATGGATGTCTGATAGATAATATAAACACATTTGATTTGTTCAAGATGCATTTGTTGTCAAACCTTGTGGTTGCCAAAACTACCTAAATTGCATTTCGTTAAGATAGCATATCTTATGTCTTTACAGAGGAGTGGGGACCAACCAAGTTTCCTTTCAACCGAAGTGTGTTTGTCAAATGTTCATGGCTGGTGACATGGCCGATGAACGCCCTGCTCTACTGTACTGTGCCCAACTGCAACAAGCGGCGGTGGAAACGCTTCTACCCACTAACCTTTTTCATGTCTGTCGTCTATATTGGATCCATGTCTTATTTTGTTGCATGGATGGTTACTGTGATAGGTCAGTTTATTTTCAAATTACCTATTTAAAAAAAATGCATCTTACTATTTTCCATTTTATCCACGTTTGGTTGGATGCCTATTTTTAAAATGTCTATTGATTCTGGTTGTTGTTTTATTGTCATAATTTGCAGGATATACCATCGGGGTTCCAGACACCGTGATGGGTATCACCTTTTTAGCCATCGGCACCAGTGTTCCAGAGGGTTATTCCAGTGTCATAGTGTGTCGTAAAGGTAAGTTATTGGAGAATAATTTTCTTTAGATTTTGAAATAAAAGGAAAACATAGTTCCTCAAGTTTCAGTTCCTGAGTTAAAAATAACGAAACAGTTTCAAGCGTTCCTTCCTAGGAAATTTAACCTAGACGTTTCATAGTTCTTTCGAAAAGGAACTTTTTTTCTAAGCAATACTGCACACACTACCATTAACTATTTCAGGGTATGGCAACATGGCCATCTCGAACAGCGTCGGCAGCAATGTGTTCGACATCCTCATTTGTCTGGGCCTGCCCTGGCTCATCAAGGCAGCCGCATTTACCACCACCGGCTACGTGCAGATCAACAGCAGTGGCCTGCTCTACTCTACCATCTCCCTGTTGGCAACAGTGGTGGCCCTGTACCTCACCATAGTCATTTTCAAGTTCAAGATGAACATGAAGGTGGGCATCACCTGCCTACTCCTCTACATCGTCTTCCTGACCTTCGCCTCTCTTGTGGAGCTCAATGTCTTTGGAGTGGTTAATCCGCCCCTTTGCCCTGAGGTACCACTCTGAGAGTACTTGAGGGTCCTTTCATTGGCCTTTGAAGTTCATATTACATAGATCTCTGAGGTTACCCTCATGAGTCTCTGAGGCTTATATTAAATAGATCTCTGAGGTTACCCTCACGAATCTTGAAATCGAAGTCGTGAAATCACACACACACACATCAGCTTCATGTATTTAAACTATTTTTGCGGAAAGCCTTTGAGCTAAGTTAAAAATATTTTCTGATAAATTGCTTTCGTACTTCGGTCACAGTGCGATGCCTAAACTACTTAATGGTTTTTCAGGTGAAAATGCAATTCAGTATTCTTATAACGCGTGAAATCGTGATAAAATATGTTTTACTTACATTGCCACATTTAAATGCCATGTCTAATCAATGTCGAAGAAAAGATTTTTGACTACAGAAAAAGGTATTTTTTAAATGTGCAACGTGTTTGAATGAATTGACTGACGACTATGAGGATCATAATAATATTAAGCGGTTACCTACTTGTCAAAGCTTAAAGACTGAATGAAAAATGCAATTATGCAATAAACGAAATATCACTAAAAATGGAACGTATGTTGAAAGAATTTCTCGGAACGAGTTACAATGTCGTATTTTTTTCTTATTATTCCTGATCACTGTAGTTATATTATAATATCAGTTCAGGAGAGTTTGTACTCCTCTTGTCGCTATGGCAATATGTAAAGGGCACATTCAAAACTCAAGACCTTCCCCTCAGGTCCCCTGGAGCTGCTTGCCGATATATACAAACATGTTTTGTAATTATAATTATAAAAACTTGTAAAAAATAATGGGTAATTCCATTCAACAATGATTGCAGGTTTGATTGCAAATAATATTCAAAACTATTTTAATTCTATATTTTCTATATGTTTAAATCGAATACCTAAATCTTTCCTCGTTTCTTTTCTTGGTGGAACGAGGAACGGCCTAGTCCCTTTAATTTTATATAGGAATGGAAATAGGAGAGCTCGTTCCTTTCTTTATGGAGGTACGGGGACGGTCACTGGCCATATCCTACCCTGAAGTCAGCTGATCACCGTAAGTTATCGTCAATTTAGGTGGACATAAAAATCGCGTTGTTGATCGTTTTTATTTCTCGCCTTAGCACCCCAGAATATCTCTTGCCAATTGAGAAAGCCAATTTCTTAATTTGAAATGACCGGATTCCCGACGTTCAGTCACGGCAAGGTGACAGTAACAGCTGGGGATTAAACAATTATTCGACGCCGTTTATTGAATATAAGGGAAAGTGACAACGCTGCTACCATAACAGATCTTTCTCACATACACAAAAACAATTTATCTTAATTACTAAAGTGACAGCTTCCTAAAACAGGATGATGGACTCCCCGTAAATTTAACTTGTACCAATTACTAATAGATTAGTTGAATGGTTGAGTGGTTCCCTCTCATTAGTATTTTAGGAACTGGAACGGTCGTTCAGAAAACCTATTCCGTTTTAATGTATCAGATACAACAGTTTTTTAACAAAAACTTGGAAAAAGTCACCTTATTAGAAGTACGAATTTGCGAAATCACACGAATTATTGAGAAAAAAAACAGAATATACCAGCCTATTTCAAAAATCAATCTAATCTATAGAACATAGACCATAGAAGAAGTTTTTACATACGGCTCCTACAAACATTCCAATCTAATCTAATTGATTCAATTCAATCAAATTGATAACTTATTTTAAGAGATACGATTTCATATGTAGAATTCCAGGATCCTTTTCAGTAAGAATTGGAAACGGTTAGGTTCCTTTCAATTATGGTCGTTTCAGCTCTGTGGTAGAAACTTCTGAAAATGAGCCTCTCCATAACAGAATATCCTGTTGTGATATTCACTTCAGTGATGAGGACCATTGATTGTCAATAAAAAATGTAGTATTGAAACGGGAACGGGTTCCTTCTATTCATAGGAATGGTAACTGGAACGGGTTTCTTTTTAAAAGGAACGAACCCAACACTGAAGACAGGACATTGTTTCAGTACTCAATTTAAAAAAGTGCCTGAACAACAGGTGTGTCCACTACTAAATAGCGCTCATGGCTGATTTCCTTCTCTTTAAGTATTTCCTGCGACGTGGAAATAAGGTGCCAAGTTTTGTCTTACGCCACTCAATTCACTTTTTTATCAACGACGACGATCACTGATTCGTGGGCCTGCCTGAGATAGGCCTGCCTGAGATGGGCCTGCTTGCTTAGAAGGCGACGGGTGCCAGCGATCCGCCGGCAGGAAATTCTGCTACTTGTTAGAGCACAATTTATTGAAGGAAATTGCAATAAGCGGAGATTAAAATGGTCGGTATTGTTGGTTACAACTGCGTATCTGGCGTCATGGTTTTTACGCCCTGAATTCAACTTTTATGAGCCAGCTCGCGAACAATCATTCGACGATCCAGGTTAGACGTAGCGCTAAATACAGTGTTGTATTATACGTTCCTTTGGAAAAGAAATGTGTTCCGTTCCCTTTAAGGTGTTTGATTTCGGAGAAATCCCTGTTTTTCTCCTAGCGCGTTGGCCGTTATTTGCCAAAAAATAAATAAACTCAGTGTGCTGCTGCAAATTGAAGGCAGAGGTTAAATACCAGTTCTATTTTCCCTGAGAAAAATTGAAAAGGTACATTATTTATTCTTAACCTTCAATTTACCCTGAGAAAAATTGAAGTGGTATTTAGCCTTTGCTAAGCATATTTACTGTAGTTTATTTATTAAAGTGTTAAGAACATGGTTTAAGGATGATTAATCCGTAATCGCATGATCACTGCTGTTAAACAGTGGCTCTAACACGTCGGTCCAGATATCTATCGTGCTGGTAAACATGGTCTCGTTCTGAGATGGTTCACGACTGTTGAAATGGACGGAGATTATTGGATAAATTGAAAATTCTAGTGCAAAGATGCGTTAACCACCTGTACAAAAATCAGGGTTGTTGGATAGCGATTAACTATTTTTTTAAAATATGGCGCATTACTTTTGGAGTTGCCCAAGTAACACAGGGTAACTAATAACCTGCTCCAATTGTTTTTGCTTGTTGATCTTACCGGACTTGGAAGACACGGTCTAATCATATACGTAATTATAATGGAGGGGGTGCATTTGGGCCAGCATTTAGATAAGTCATTTACGTAATAAGACAGTCCAAGATGTGACAGGCCAACACCTACTCCATTCATTTTTCCCATCTTGACGGAATTATAGCCAATACATGACATCGTTGTGACGTTTTGGTGTCGTCATTGATCATTGTTATCGTTTCACTACGTCATCTGGGTTTGGACGCGTTGATTGAATTGACAGCGGCTTTTGGGAGGCGGGGGAAAAGTTCGTTTGATAGAATGGGAGTCTATTCTGCTCTTTTTCGATTCACTTTATCGGTTGAAAAATGACCTCACCAAGGGAAGATAGGTGAATCCGTAGTCCGAAGACGTTTCAAATGTTTCTTTCTAGAAACAGGAACAAAGACGTTTCAAATATTTCTTTCTAGAAACAGGAACGAAGACGTTTCAAATGCTTCTTTCTAGAAATAGGAACGAAAATATTCCAAATGTGGTACTCGTAAAAAATTGAAAGTCAAAAGAAAAAGGAAAAATGAACCCTGAATGCAGAAAAGGAACCCCCGTTCCTGTTCCTAAAAAAAGAACTAGTTCCCTTTCCTGTTCCTACTGAAATTAATGGAATCTAGGCGTTCCTAATTTCCTTAAAAAAATGATTTAGTTCCTAGGAATGGACCTGCTCGTTCTGTACCTACTCAACACTGAAATTTCCTCAGAAAAAGGAACGGGTTTCTCGAAACGACTTGGTTCATTCCTGTTTTTCAATCTAGGCCCACACAAACATGTTGCTATCATATTTTTGCGCTTTGTGTTAATCTAACATGTTTATTGTACAATAGTTTCAAGGTCCAGTGTTGGCACCTATCACGTATTTGTGTCAGATACTCGTATGAATACGTTTTATACCCGTGTTGATTTGCAACGGTTACATTCGGAAATCACGAAAGGGGCGCTAGTAGTATTCGGTGTGCCCGTGTATTGGGCGATCCAATCGCCGCAGAGGGGCGTTACAATCGACGACCTGTTTATAAGTATATGGCCGAGTACCTAGCGTAATTACACGACTAGGTGCTATATTATTTTTGTGAATACACAGCCTCTAAATGAAAAATATTATTTAGTTAAGGGTTGATGGATTGATTATTGTTTTTTTGTTCACAAATGACCACTTAACGAAATTTTTGACGTGACCGTGAGGGTTTTGAGAGTGCTCTTTTTCTATCGGGTTAAAAAGATTGACGGGAAGTGACAGCCATTAGTCGATACTTAATTAAAAGCGGTTGTTTCAGATCGTAATAATTATTACAAGCTGAAAACAAATAAAAGTTCTAGGAAACTTTATAAAATGAAATTGTCTCCATTCCCGTTCCTACAGGAACTGCGAAATATTATTTGCTTCTATTACTAAAATGAATTAAACTTTTTGAAATTCACAAGGAATTTCTCTCGGAATATAGAGACACTTATTTATTGTCCAATTAATTCGAAAATTTCGTTAAAAAATTAAATGACTGGCATGTTTGTTTATTTTGTTTAATCAAAGGAACGAGGAACTTTCCTTCCACGGAGAAACGAGGAGCGTCCTCGGTTCTTTCTTTACGGAGGAACAAGGAACGGGAACGAGTTCCTTTTGTCACGAGTTCCTTCAGTAACGTACCAAACACTGGAACGAGAAACGATTGAGTTCCGTACAATAGTGGTAACTATGGCAAAACAAAACTGAACAATATTATTCAAAATTAAAGTTAATAAAAAACACCGAGCAAAAATACGATGCGCATTTCAAGTCTTCGGTCGTCCTTCATCCAGTTATGTTCCGTAATTCGATTCTATCCATCAAATCCCATTGATGGATTGCCGATATCCAAACAACCAGGTACACCCATCGGTCAAACAATTGGCATAGAAACACAACCAGCAAACTTGTGAGAATTTGGTGGCCAAATTGACGGTGGACTCTCACCTGCACAACGTAAGACTTGGCCGGCGCATCATCCTTGGTGACGCATCCGTAGACGCTGGGCGCGCAGGGGAGACTCGGTGTCAAACGCTTTCTTTTCGTTCCAGCGACTAGAACGGACGTGGTTCGACAAGACAGAGGACGTACTGCGCCCCCATACAATTTTATTTAGCTACTGCAGCAGATGAACTTCTGCAACAAAGAAAAACTTGATGTGCTCCTGTGCGGATACCTCTTTATTCCTCGAGCTCTCACTGCACCAATTGGGCAACTAAATTTCGGGGGCGTCTTTCAAACTCGATCGACTGATATCGACTAAAGGCGTGACGTCATCCAATCACCACGAGTGCATGCAGGTAAGAAATTGTTATTTTTTGCATATGGGCGCTTGGGTCTAAATTTGTTTACAACTCCAGTCCGGATCTACCAAAGCAATGTCATGAAATTTCGGGTGCAAGTTCGATGTCATCCTTATCGGTGACGTTCTACATTAGCGAATAAATAGTTTACCATCAATTTATTAATTTATCATTTAATTGCTCACAAGTCGTACATCTACTGTAGATGTACTTGTGCTCTGTATTAGTCTTTACTTTAATCCAATGTTCATCACTGGTATAATCGAAGTTTATGGATGGGGCCTCTAAATATGTATACATTTTATATATTTTTTATTCCACTCCATAACCTCAACTAAGCATTTGTTTGATATCACTGCCCAACAAGTTAAATTATCGCGTGTTGAAGTTCTAATTAACGCACATTTATCATTTTTTATAATTAATTGCAATTTTGTTCATTTGCATCGTTCCGGTTCGGCGATTTAAACTTATTTACACCGTGTTTTAGTGTGTCATTGAACTCAAAAGCATCGATTGATTATTTAATCATTAACAATGCACAAAAGTAAACTCAGTATGCTTTGTAAGTTAGAGGCAAAGGTTAAATACTACTTATATTCTCTATGTTCCTCTTTCGAAAGATCAATGTAGTTTTTTTTTCCAATTATGTTAAACCCTTTATGTGGCACGTTTTTTTTTTAGTTAAAATTGCATTTATGCAAAATTACTTTTTATCAAAAAGAAGAAAAAAAACATTTCACATTAATTATGATTAAAAAGATGTTTCTCTGACAAGTATTGAAACATGGCAACACGGAATTTTTGTCATTGCGCAACCATCAAGTCGTTGACAATGAGTTGCAATTATTTCACGACGTATCGGTTTCGTCTTGGGCACTTCAAGGGTTTTTTTGCATCTCCTTTCAATTCGTGTTTATTATTAATTGACATCTAATTGATTGTGGTTGTCACACAATTGAAAAACAATTTCAACAAGTTCACACAATTTGACTAAAAACCTATATATTATGGAGGAAAAAACTTGATGAAACGTCATCTTAAGATCTCTATCGTTGTGTCGTTAGTGTCTTTAAACTTTCTTCGCGTCATCTTAAGAATTTGGCTAATTGAGTGGATATTTCCAGTATGCGACGCATCCAGCTGTGACGCCAGCACACAACTGACGCCACAAAAATCCGTTGCATTGTGAAATATCAAGCCCCCATTATCATTTATGCAAAAATAAAACAAAAGGCCGATGAACGTATGGCTGCCGACTGAACAAACCCGCTACCTACATGGATGGTTAAACTCCGAGAGCCGTGCAATATATTCAAGTAGTAGCATGTATTCTTTTGAACCTTAAGATAAGGCATAGTCCTCTATGTATTGTGATTGTGTGTATTACATGCTTGCGAGTAGATTTTGTATTCGTTTCATATTTCTCCGTCACCTTGAAAACATCTTCAAATCGAATGCTCTCGACAATAGAAATTGCAATTATAACGTGTACATGCAAGTAGCCCCTGAGGAGCATATGGCGGAGGTCAAATAACCAGTCAAGGTCGACTTATTTACACCTCTACTAGTCTATTTGCTATTACCACACCCATTGGGTGATGAGATCATTTCGCCTAGCCTAGGCTTCTGACCTAGGTAGTGATCTTTAAAGTGTATCTGACTACCTACAGGCAGTCCCACGGTTTGATTGCCATTCCGAAGGAAAACACGTGTGCGAATTTTTCTCCAACGTAAAAATCCCTTCGGCACCTCACTACTACATTAAGTTAATATTTTTCCATGAGCCTCTAGCCTTTGATATCCTCGGTCAAAACTTCGCTCCGTTAAAGGGTTGTGTTGTTGGGCTCTGAAAGTCTACTTGAAAATGGGAAGGGTTAATAAACCAATTGAATGTAATTCTGGAGCAAATCCAATTGAAACCATCCTCTCCTAAGAATGGTTGAGTGCAATCACTCCTAATGTTTTTGCGATGCTTGTGCGTTCCATTGTGTACGTGTGAAGGTGGCGCTGCGGTCAATTTTGGGCGCAGACAGAAATTATATATCTTAACGTGGCCCTAAAATGTCGAGTGCATTGTAATCAGCTTGTAAAGATGTAAATCTAAATTGCTATTTCGAATGGAAGGATATTTTTGCTAAAACATGTTTTACGTACAGACACAAAGCTGTGTCACATTTGCGTTTAGCAAAACGATGAAAACATTGGGCAAAGGTTGGGAATGCAGCGAAGTCATTTTGAGATCATGCGAGATGCCAGTAGCTGTAGAAAAATAACTATTAAAATGTGTTGATGTTGATTTCAGAACCCTCAAACATGATTTTAAGATGCTGTTAGAATCTTGAAAACGGTTAGCCGATAAGTGGAAAGGAAACACTTGTTATTGCAGGATTAAAGCCTTAGAAATTGCAGTCATTACAGGGTGTTTCCCTCTTATGAAATTACGGAGGCAATAACATTAGTTTCACGCGAATTCGACCTGTAAAGACAACAACAATTTAAATGTTATTGCCTAATTGGGCACTTTCCTGTCATTTGGCAATTGGCTACTTCAGGTGTTTCTTCAATAATTTATGACTCAATTTAGTTTTATGAGTTTCGTTTTGCGCCAACTTATATTTTGTTTTAATTCGCTCGATGCTGGCTGTGGTGGATGCTCTACCACTGAGCTGCGATGACATTAAAACACCTCCAGGGGTGCGACCTGATAATTTGGCCTAATCAATGCTTCTGACCCAAGTAGGGATTTTTAACGTGTACCTGGCAACGTACAGGCAGTCCCACGGTTTATCAGTCTCACGGTCAGGCAGTCCCACACTCAGGCATTCCCAATTTAACTCGCCCGAAATATTGCGGAGATCTCGGTCGGGATTTTATTTTTTATTCCTGATCACGTGAATAGCACTACAGGAGGTTATTGTACCCCTCGTGTCGCTGTGGCGATGTGTGAGGGGCACATTCCAGTACCAC
>JAUJYS010000364.1:0-24321 GCA_033995665.1 Melogona broelemanni
CGGCTGCGCTGGGAATCGAACCCAGATCCGCTGGTTGGTAAGCGAGCACGCTACCTCTCGGCCACAGCGGACGGACTAATTTTAATTCCCCGAAGCTTACTTAGCACAATTGAGTTCAGCGCATACAAATAGTCAAAGCAAGTTTGGGGAAAAGTCATGTGACCAAAACGAATACACATTGCCATTTCTCTACAGTACTTAGTTGTCGGGGAGTGTAATTTTGGATGAGGCGGAATCTCACTCGTGACGTAAGCGTAAATGTTGTAATAGATATTTTGTTGGCTCAGATTTTTGCTCCATTCCTGGGGAAAAGTTAAGGATTTAGATAATTAAAAAAATGGAAAAATTCTAAATAAATGATAGAAATTAATAAAATCAGTAAAATACAATCCGATAGTTAATTTTACTATCACATAAGAAACAAAATCCTGATCTTTCTACTATAACGCATTCAAAAAGAGAAAAATATATGCCGTAGTATCAGGCACCAGTGTTAAACCGATCGACTGCTCAATTAATCGTCTGCAGCGCATGTTGTCAATGTTGTCATAATTATTTCTTTGTAACGATTTTAAGCGGCTAGTCGTAGATTTGAAGAAAAAAAACAAGTTTAATTTTTTTGGGCAAAATAACGAGCCATGGCGCATATTCATATATTATACTCGCGCAAGTCATTTATTAATTATATTTGTAGATAAAAATAGAATTGCTTGTAAAGAAAAATTGAATTATTTGTCTACAAGGACTTTTGAACGTTTTCCCGGATAACATGAAATTCGAATCTGACGAACCTGTTCGGACTATGGGCTGCAGACGACAGCCGAGCATGCAGACGATTTCTCGAACCGAGCAAATTCAATGTCGAAACGCACCGTCTTAAGCACCGAAAATGCAGTAATCCTGTAGTGCACTAGGCACTACGGTGATTAAAAAAAAAAAGTTAGATGAACGAATTTCGACAGGGATATTTAAAAAAAAGTAAGCTGAACGAATTTCGACAGGGATATTAAGAGTGTGGCGTACACACCGTTCCAAAGGTATAAGAGCACGTTCAGCAACGTCAGCTTAGACACTAGTGACTGTCGCGTGTTTGTCGATGGTGTCGCCAATGCTGGGAATCCGATTTTCGATCACGAATCAAGCCCGTTTATATGGATGGCATTAGCGATCTCAGCGCCGCCATGTGGTACAATATGACAGCAGCCTGTAGGCAGTTGGATCACGAATAAAATACACCTTTCATTGTCCCCAACCAAACATCCATCAAAGGATTTCGAACGGTGAACATAATAATGCAGGGACTGACCTCCTCGTAGAAGCGGAGCTGCGGCAGTCCGATTGGTTCATCGCAGAAACCCTCGCAGAATTCACGATACAACAGGAAACCTGGAAAATGTTTGGAAAATACATTCAGTTAGAATAATAGCTTAGGGCGTATTACCCAGGGTATTGGTCGTGATGGTTCCCGCCCTGAAACCTTCACGATCCGTCAAGGAATGTCCCTTGCTCGCTAGACAGACGGACCTTTCACATTTAACAAATAAGCACGCTAAACCTACACATATTCGATCTCTTAAAAACGAATTTTATTTTATAAGGAAAGAAAAAAGTAGATCTTATTTTGATAACAGAAGCAACCTTTGCGAACATTTTTTTTTCTTTAATTCACAGTAACGCCTAGTGCACTACATGATCACTGCGCTCTCGGATCTCAATGGAGATATGTGAGGGGCAGGGAAGGGAAGGGAAGAGGGATGGCAGCTGGAATAGCCAGACTGCAGGATCCACCCCTAAGCTCTGGACTCCTTAATGGAAGCTCAGTGGTGACGTTAGTACCACAGGATCGAATAAACGAAAGCCTGCGCCGGGAATCGAACCCGGGACCACCCGCCATTCGACATCATAAATGGTGTTCACTGGAGGTTTTTTTGCATTTTTGCCATTTTTTGCACCATTCTTGACTACTGCTACCTCTCTTGCTACTGTTGAGCGGGAAAATCCCCAAAGAATGGCGGTTTTCGAAACACTCGATCCAGCAATCACTCAGTGTAGGTGTAGCGTTGTCATGGCGATCCTTGTTTGAATTTGCCTCATTTCGATCATAAAGAATTCGACGAGCCAAATTGGTCCCGTGCGCAGCATCATGGTGCATGTCATGTCCGAGTGGTACGCACGTGCTGAAAATGACCAATCACGACTTTCCAGAATCCTGGACGTGGCTCAAGATCTCAAGGTATGACGCGCTCATCTCATCGTTTCTTTCTTGCATTATGCTCTCTCAAGTCTCATTTATATATCTTCTTTTACCAGTGATGAATCAAAATTATACGATTCGTCTAGCTCAGTGGGTATGGCAACAGACTGCTGAGCAGGTGGACCCGGGTTTGATTCCCCTAGCAGGCTCTCGTTTACTCGATATTCTGGGGTAGCGATGAAATGCGACCTTTCATATATTGCCCAAGCAGCACGAAGAGTACACAATCTCCTGCAGTGTTATTCATTCAGTGAGGGGAATTTCCCCACTAAAAATAAAAAATAATAATAAAAATATTTAATTATGAGCATTTTTTTCTTTTTTCTTTGCATTACTTGCAATTTACAGTATGAACTCTGTAGTGGCATCATATTGTTATTTAGATAAAACATCAATTACATGTTATGTACAACTTCACCCAAGAATTGGTAGAAGCAACCTTTAACCCCATTAATGTACTCTAAATCCTTTTCCTCCTATCCTATACATTTTCCCCTATTTACCCAATCCCATACCCCCTCCAACCCTATTTACCCCATCCCATACCCCCTCAAACCCAATTTACCCCATCCCATTTTCCCTCTCATAACCTAAGTCGCCTTAAATGCGCAAGCGCTGTGACAATTCTCTAAACCTAAATCTATCTAAATTATAGTTCGAACGGGATGATGTCCCTTTACAAGGTTTCTCAAGTCTATGCTCGTCGTTCTAATTGATGTTTGTTTGTGTGTGTGTTAGTCGTTGCAATTGGTGCTCAACGTGCCCGCTTTCCCCTTCGTCATCGACCTAGCCTGTCTGGCGTCTCGACGCGAATATCTCAAACTGGACAAGTGGGTCAACGACAAGATCGTCGAACACGGGGTAAGACAATTTGTTTCGTGCAGGAAACTGCAGTTTGGATACGTTCCTTTGGAAAAGGAACTCGTTCCCGTTCCTCATTCCTCTATAACCTCGTTTCCCAAACTGTTGCCAGGGGTTTCGCGCCCATTTATGGACGACATTAACTAACTTGTATTAAATTGGGGCTCAAATCGATTTTACAGCATATTTGTGTATTGCTATGTGAAGACTTGTGTAATATGAACTCTTTCCCAATTGTGTCCAGGAAATGTTCGTTCAAGACTGCGTGACCTTCCTAAAGAAACGCTGTCCGCTGATCCTTGGCGGCGCCGTCAGAGAAGACAGCCTGCCGAAGAGTGCTCAGCTGCCACCAGAAACAATTACCACCATGCTGGGCTGTCTACAGAATTGCAAGTCTGGGTAGGCACACAAAAAATATATATATTTAACATTTGACGGAAATAAGTCTATAAAATTGGTTATATGCAAACCAAAAAAAAAGGCTGTAGCGGAGATATAGCCGCTAACACATGACGCACTTCCGTTTCATCAAGATTTTAGACTAACTCTCGTACCTACGAGCATAGACATATCATACGTCAAAAATAACTTACCAAACTCTGCTCTAGTGCTAATCAGTACATGCATTGTCCATTGGCGAATGACGTTTTTTTTCCGTTGTTGCTTGTTAGCATTTCCCCCGAGCTGGTGGAGACGATCGTGACCATGTCCAGCAATTGCTCCGTCGTGCTCCCCAAGGTCAGACAGCCGCCTCCGGGCGCTGCCAAACAGCCCAGGGGATTGGAGCACGTCTTCTCTCAGAGTCTTACCAGTCCGGTAGGTCCACTTATCCATCTCTTTTATCTCCTACCTTAGCAGGCACACGTTATCAGGGTTCGGACTCGCCTGAAATGGCACTTAGAGATAAGGTTTGGTCAGGGGAATGTTGGTTAAAAATCGTCCAAAAGTTGGAAAAGCCAGATAGTCCAGGGAAAATAATGAACAAAATTGAAATTGCAAACAATTTCAGCAATGGTCTGTTCAAATTCAGTGAATTTTTTAATGGAATTGTTCAAATCAATCAATCAATCGATCAAATCAAATTTGTTCAAAAAATACACGAGGGGTACAGAATCTCCTACAGTGATCGGGAAAAAAAATTCAGTTAATTTTTAATGTTATTGTCACCTGAAATTGAGTTAATTTTTAAAATGGAATTTTCAGTTGAAATTAAGTTAATTTTTAAAATGGAATTGCAACGGAGATCATAGATATTTTGTTTACGGTGCTGTGAAGTGGGCAAGCAATGATGCCAGTTTCTAACCTATAATTTTCGTTGTTGTTTAGTTGGTGTCTACTCAGTTGGTGGATCCGCTGTCCGGCATCATTCCCAATCTGCCCAACCTACCCAACCTGCCCAACCTACCCAACCTACCCAACCTGCCCAACCTCCCCGTGGGCTCCGGCAGCAGCAACACCAGCTTCCAGATGCCCGGTGTCGGTGGCAGTGGGCTCAGCAACCTGTCCGCTCCTGGCTCGCCTGCTAAACTGTTTCCGGTGGGCGGGGGCAGTAGCGGGGCCATTGGGCAGAACGCCTTCTCTAATTTGATGCCCGCCATCTCCTCCCAGCTGCCCGTTCAAATTGGTGAAGGTAAGCGGAAATGGAGACAGAACGGGATGTTAGGGGGGCGACTGATAATAGTATCTAAAGATAATCAAATTTGTGGGTAGCTTAGAAGTTTGAAAAAATTCGCACTGTGCGCGCACTTTTCTTTTCTATAAATTACAATTAAAAAAAAAAAAATCGCCCGCCGTGTAGTTTTTTTCTGTTTTATGTGCTACTTGCTAGAATCCTATGTAATAAAACAAAGAGTCTCCGCCAATTTATGTGCACATATTAATGTGTGCACGCAATATGTATTGTAGTAGTTGGTCATAAAGTAGTTACCCTGCATCCTTCTCTTTTATCCTGTAGTTGGATCCAATTCTAACACCATGATGAACAGCGGCTTCGGGAGCGTAGGATCTAAGTCTACGTACGGAAATCCTCAGGGTGCCAGACAAGGTAAGGGAGACGAAGGGATAAATGCGACATTCACTTTGTATCATGCAATTGCCTTTCAGGTGTAAACGTATGATTCCAGAAGAAAATATTAAGGGCTCGTGGAGAAACACTATGAAATCGCGCTTCGCATAAACTTTCGTTGGTTTTTTATGTGTTCCGTGTATTTTGGCAAGATAACATTTTTGATCATAGCGTATGCCTGGCGCCGGTAATTTGAACTCCAGTGAACTTTGCAACTCCCTAAACAGAACTGTCAAAGATGTTGATTAGGGAAAGTCCGGAAAAATTTCGATTTTGGTCGAGGGAAGTAAGGAAATATTACGTTTTTGATCAGGGAAAAACAGGAAAAATTTCGATTTTGGGCAGGGAAAGTAAAAATTTTTAGATTTTTGTGAAGGTCAGGACAATTTTCAATGTTTTCAATTCGATTTGGGCAGGGAAAGTCAGGAAAAGCGTTGAAATTTCGGGAAAATGGAATTGTGTTTTCAGTACGAGTCCTAGACACGTTGCAAAAAAGGTTTCTACAGTGACCGTTATGAATTTTCCAGCACTTTTTATTTTATTTTTAAATATATATTACACATTCTACCCTCTGTGAAATTCCCTCCCCAAATTGTCTAATCCGTGTGTGATGTGCCGTTTTCAGGAGGCGGTGGTTCGATTGCCGCCGACATCACCACCCTGTTTCCCGAGGTAAACCAGGCCGAGGCAGGCGAAGTGGAGGAGGAAGCCAACAGCTATTTCAAGCGCATCTACAACCACCCGGCACACCCCGCTCTCTCCATCGACGAGGTGTTGGAAATGCTCAAGCGATTTCAGGATTCCCAGAACAAGAGGGAACTGGTAAGTCTTGCTGCTCATGTATGGTGAATGTTTAGATTATAGCATTTAAGAGAGTGTCTTGTCATGAACATCGTTAAGCAAAGCTTTTAATGCTAGCCAAGTAATTGAAATTTTCACTATTAAAGTTTTCACTTAAAAAATCACATAAAAAAAGCTTTTAATGCAATTCAAGTTTCACTATTAAAGATCAGCTCAGTTATTAAAGTTTCGCATACCCGCAAGCTGCCTCGTAGTGGCCTAGACAAAATCATTATTTGGTAACAAGGATTTTAACCTTTTTTTCATTTTTTTTTTTTAAATATTTATATTTATTCTTTAAGACTGTTCCACTGTCGATATCTATAGGACCGCTGGCGGTAATGGGGAAATGGGAATTTAATCATGGGAATGAAGTCGAACCTACCATTACAATATATACCCGCAAGCAGCCCTTTTTTAGGGGGGCCAATTGCCATGTAGACATGGTAGACATTCTAACGTGATCCATGGTTTTTATTCAATTAAAACATTTTTTTTTAATTATTCCCAATCAATGTTGTGAATATCGCTGCTGACCCTGGTGTTGCTGTGATAATGTATGAGAGGCACAGTACCATCACAACCTCGGGATATCGAATAAACGAGAGCCCACAATGGGAATCGAACCCGGGATCGCTACACCGTGGCATTACCGACTGGGCTACGACGAGCCTTACTTTAAGCCCAATACTCCTTTCTGCTTTCCAATATTTTCATTGATATATGCATTGCTATTAATTTAGTATGTTGTTTGATTAGGCGTATGTATGGTGTATTCAATCAGTAAAGACATTTCTCCGATCTACTCATTTCAGGACGTGTTCCACTGCATGCTGAGAAATCTGTACGAGGAGTATAGGTTCTTTCCCCAGTACCCGGACAAGGAGCTTCACATTACGGCTCAACTGTTCGGAGGAATCATCGAGAGAGGACTAATAACGTATGTAGCGTCTACCCCAGACTCCTGCAACACCTTGCATCTTGACAAAAACAAACTTTTTTTTTTGCAATTTTGGGGCTTTAATTTGGAGCTTAATATGACTTACATTTTACGATAATCGTGTTACCGGACCCACGTGTTCAATATTTTAAATAGACATCCCACCTCTCGGATGTCCAAAATAACTTTGGCTTGAACATCCCTCATGCATTTAAGGCGTGTGGACCTCATCACAACATTTCGAACGTGCATGTTCAACATGATGTCATAAAACATTTCCAATTGCTTATTTGGAAAACTGTACAGAAATTCGTAATCCTTACCGTTATGTAGTAGATGTTTATTAAATAGATGTTTTTTTAATTTTTTTTTTTTTTTTTTTTTTTTTTTAGTGTGACTGAAAAGTACGTCAAAGTAGTATGTCAAAGTACAAAATATGAAAATCGTACATAAACGAGGATGGGGTACACCAAACGCGAATTTTTTGCACCTTCGTGTCGCTAGAGCGATATGTGAAGGTGCAGCGAAAGAAAGTACATATTCAGCTTGGCAAAAAACTGGATAGCGGTGAGGACGGATCATGTTTCGAGAGAAACAATAATTTAAGGCACTCAGAGCAAGTATCACGTCAGTCATAAATCAATATAATGTGCCCCCTGTATCTGAAAAAATGAAAGAAAATACCAATCAGAAATAAGCAAATATCGAAAGATATCCAATTATTCGAATAATTCCGACCACTTTTCTTTCCTATCCTGGAGCTTATCAGAAACTATAAGGTACTGTTCGCTGCAGCAAACAATATTAATAACCATAATAATGGCAGTGCAAAATCGGAATCGCAATAATAATAATAATAATGGGCACAGGTTCGATCCAAAAATGTAAAAACATCATTCACGTCACAAATAAAGAAAAAATAAGTAAGAATATTGGCAACACAAGTCAAAAAGCATACAAAATATAAAGTGCGACTCAAAATATTTAGCAGTATCGGCAATTCTGTTCAAGAGCACTCAGGACACATTCAAGCCACGATCCAAAGTCTAAACTAAATATAGAAGCAATATCAAATCCAAACAAACGAATTAACGAATGGTCAATTGTCGTTTCTCTTGTATTCCGCAGTTACATGTTGCTCGGTATAGCGCTGCGATACGTCTTAGATGCCCTACGCAAGCAATCCGGTACCAAGATGTATTATTTTGGAATTGCGGCGCTGGACAGGTTCAAGGGCAGGTAAGGTCGCTGGGCAACGTTGCTCCTCCGTCTATGCTATCTCTTTAGTGTTTGTTTCCATTTGAATTTGGTGCTAACTTCGGGAACTTGACTTAGGGAAAGTACGGGGAAGGATCCGGGAAAGGATAAAATTTGTCTAGCTTCGTGGGTATGGCAACAGACTGCTGCGCGGGTGGTCCCTGATTCGATTTCCCTAGCAGCCTCTTGTTTATTCGATGATCCTGGGGCAGTTGTACCCTTCACATATAGCCTAAGCAACACGAAGGGAACACAAACTCCTGTAGTGCTATTCATTACAGTGATCAGGAATAATAAAAAAAAACATACAATTCATTGTTTGTTTGTACATTTCGCTCAAACAATTTTTTTATTTGTTCGATATTGATATTGGTATGGATATTATTTTTCGCACTAAATTTGTAATTGAACAATTTTCTACCACCTATTTTTTGTATTTTTAAACTGGATCACTGGGTTAACACTTTTGTGGAGCAAACATTCTCAATTTTAATTGTTGTGTGTATTTCCAAACACACTTTTAAATAAAATTAATTGGGGATTCATTTGTAAAAACAAACAATTGGAGATTTCAATGGAGAGGTGAACAGGAAACCTCGGGCGGTTGTGCATAAAAATACTTTTTTTTTATACATTTCTCTTGTCAATCAGTTTGCTTAGTTGCCACCATTTATTTTGTTCACTCAGGCTCAAGGACTATCCCCAATACTGCCAGCATTTGGCGTCGATCCCCCATTTCATGGATTTCCCGGTACACCTGGCTGAAGTAAGTATAGTAATTCATTCCAAATATACGAAGCACTTTTTCAACTGTGGTGTAACATGGCTCATATCCATATAACCACCTGGAAATATAGTCGGGTGGGATATTCGTTCAAAAGTAGGAAGTCAAAGGAAATATATGAACAAAAATGAAATTTCAATTTTATTTTTGTTTTCCTTGTACACTTTACCTGCTAAGAAAATTCGCGCTGCACGTCCTTTTAATTATTTTTTTGTGGGTTACTTTATCTTTCGTTTTTCTATGCATAAGCTGTAATTTAAAATAAATTTTGATTTGCGTTCTTTTGCCATTCAAAAATTGGCGCTGCGCGCGCTCATTCCTTTTTTCTGTGGTAAACACATGCCGTTTGTTTTTGGAAATGTGTTTGCTTGAAAAATTTATGAAAAGATTACCTTTAGGGAAAATGTCTGCAAATGTCTGCTTACTGTAATTCGTTCGGGAAGAAAGTGAATAATTTTTTTATTTTAAAGGTGAAAGTCAGGGGAACTTGGTTTCAAGTTTTAAGTACGACACCTCTAGATATTATTTGTTAACGATTCTTATTGGGAGGAGGCAATTTGAGCTTTAAAAATAGATTTTTATTTTCCCTCCACCAGACAAATCACCTGTAGCAAATAATAACGATTAATTGCATGTGTCCTGACCCGCGTCCTTTACCTTTTATTTTTTCCCCAGTACATCGAATACGGCACTCGATCTCAGGAGCCACCCAACAAGCCTCAGGGCCCGGCGATGCCTTCGTCGATGGCGGTGGGACCTCCCGTCAGCGCCGTGGCTAAACCGGTGGCCAATCCGGCCGTGGTCACCACCTTGGCAATCACCAAACCGGTTACCACCAGCCTATCACACAATGGAAAGGTGAGTGGATTGATTGGCTAGACTCGAACTGCACTTGATATTGGGGGGGGGGAAGGTTTACTGGGTCCGCACAATTATATTTTGTAAGGTGTCAACGAATCAGTTGTGGGAGAATCCGAGGCAGGTGATGTCATACTTTGGTCAAGTCATGTGGGCAGACGCTAGTCTGGGGAAAGGACGTGTGATGGTTTGGAAAGTGGAGAGCATCTAAAAAAGGGAAAGACCATGCATTAATTAGATAATAGCAAACTTCAAAGTGGCGGAAATAGCAAACTTCAAACTGGTCAAAGTCGGGAAACCTGCGTGGATGAAGATGTAACCGGTCAAAACACCAAAAGGGTCTAACATTTGCACGATTGCCATTTTGAAGCAAATGTCCTGACCCCTATATTTTAGATGGTTTAAATGCGATTGCTAAGAAATGGACGTCGGTGAAACGTTAAAGCATCCACCAAGTTAGTTATTAGTCAGTTTCTACGGTGTACTGCTGATAATCGGGGACAAAGGCCAATGGAACACTTTTTCCACCGTGACGTCACGGAAGTTTTTTTTCGACTACATGAGAGATGATTACTTTTTCTTTGAATCGGGTTCTTCTAATCGCTGCGTGATGACTGTCCATTGTTTTATTCTGTTCCGTACGTTGTTGTTAATCGTTGCGAGCCTAATGCCTTGTCGTAACACAAGGGTCTTGGCTTTCAGCCGTCCATCGCCAACGCCACCAACATCGACACCCTGCTGGTGGCCACGGAGAAGGACGACAAGATGGCCATTGCACCGGAGGCCATTCAGGACAAGATCGCCTTCATTTTCAACAATCTGTCGCAGGCAAATATCATGCAGAAGGTAGGACTCGTCGTGTTGCTAATAATGATAAGAAATATTGTTTCTTATGTTGTCAATGTGTTTTGTTAATGAAAATGTTGTTTTAACATTTTAATCTGCTTGGTTACGTCAAAATATCCTTGCAAATCGGGATAAGAAATGTTGATTTCGTGGCTAAAAACGATAAACTTTCCGCTGGAACTAGTGTTTTACGAATTGGGAAACTTCTGTATTAATCCTGATTTTGTAGGCGAACATATCAGCCACTGCGCCACACGACATGTATGCAGTGGACAGTATGATTCAATTTGACTCTTATCTGTTTGCCTCTCCTCCTTTATAGACTGACGAACTGAAGGAAGTGGTGACGGACGAGTACTGGCCGTGGGTCGCTCAGTATCTGGTGATGAAGCGAGCCAGCATCGAGCCCAACTTCCACACGCTCTACGCCAACTTCACCGACACGCTCAAGATGACAGATTTCTACAAGATCGTTGTCAAGGAGACCTTTCGAAATATCAAGGTACGTGTACAACACACTCTTTTCATGTTTGGAATGCTCATGAATTTACTGAACACAAGAAACACCGTAGTGTGTTTAGAATTAATTTTGGAAAAGTTATTACTAGTGGTTCAAGGGCTTGTTTTTACAGCAGTTCAAAATACTGACACTGCTTCCAAAAGTTTACAAAATTCATCGTGCCGATTTAAACGTGCGAGAGTTCACATTTGCCAATAAAAATCGAAATTATCTTCGACCAGAGAAGATGTAAAACGGCAACGTATTGTTACTCTACAACGGCTCCTACAAACATTTTTCAAGTTTCACATTTGCCAAGGTTGTAGACCGAATGGCAATTTCGAATCAATGCCGAATGTCAATTTAAAATGCCATTCTTAAAATTTACTGGAAACGCAAGTTTGTAATTTCTCTGTCTTTGTTATTTGAAGTAACACGTGCAGATTTCTGTTCAAATTAAATATTATTGATGTCATTAAAAATTCTACATAGTCATTTCTGGTTAAATGTGGTGTACTTCAAAAAAGCATCGAAAATATAGCATGGGAGTACGGCTTGTAACTGTTTTATTTGATAACAGTTTAATTTAAAGAAAAAGTTGTGATTAACATGATTGTCACACAAAACGTTGCTGTCATAAACAGTCCTGTCATGTCTAGTCACGATCAGCAGTGGAATTAGAAGATCAGTGTTTGTTGACCTTGTCCATTTTTCATTTGTCTCCAGGTGTTGCTCCGTAGCGACAAATCAATCGCCAACTTTTCTGACCGCTCTCTGCTCAAGAATTTGGGTCATTGGTTGGGCTTGGTCACCATCGCCAGGAACCGGCCCATACTTCAAATTGTAAGTAGATCGTGACCCAAGGTTACTATATGTATACTAATCTTGATCGTGACCCAACTCTTGAGTTAACACACTTGTTTCTTTCAATTTAATTAAACAGAAAACACTTGTTTCTTTCCATTTAAACAAGTGTTAAACAACACTCGTGTCTTTCAATTTGATTCAAGTCCTTGAGAACTTTAACATTGTTCAACGTTTGCAAAACTATTTCTCGTTGTGTTTCCCAGGAAATCGACATCAAATCTTTGCTGATCGAAGCCTACCACAAGGGTCAGCAGGAACTCCTCTACGTGGTTCCGTTTATCGGGAAGGTCATGGAGTCCTGTTCCAAGAGCAAGGTAATTACCAATTACTTCTTGCGCCTACGGGTAGACAGGTGGTCACGCTCTTGTGACCCTAGATACACGGGTATCTGGTATTACTACCGGTAACTTCTTCATAACTTAAACATGTTTGTTTCAGGTGTTCAAACCTCCCAATCCTTGGACCATCGGCATTATGAACCTCCTGGCGGAACTTCACCAAGAACAAGATTTGAAGCTCAATTTGAAGTTCGAGATTGAAGTGTTGTGCAAGACTCTCAATATTGACATCAACGTAAGTGTGCTTTTCGATTTCTCTTGGATTCCTCATTCCTTCGATTTAAAAATATATTATTTCGGTGAGGAATTTCATTTTTAACGCAGTTTTTCGAACTGAATGGATGAGCTACAACTTTCACCATATTCTCCTACGTTGAATTATCCTTGTGAATTTTAAAATGTTTAAACCTTTTTAGTCATGGAAACAAATAATATTTCGCTGTTAATCGAGCATGTTGCCATTTTCATTTGTATCTAATGGAACCTCTTTGGGCATTGCCGTTCTTGCCCAAACCTGCTTTTTGGTTAGGGAAAATGTTTGTATTTTGTTCTTTAAAAAAATGTGTTCTAGATGCGAGGGTTTGGTGACATTTTGATTGTGATCAGGAAAAGTCCTGGAAGCTGATTTTGAGATCCTGCCTCAGTTGACACTAATTCCTGCCTCAGTTGACACTAATTCCTGCCTCAGTTGACACTAATTCTCGGTGGTCGTAATTTGACAAAAAAAAAAGTTAGATTTCGGAGAAATCCTCGTTTTCTCCTAGCGCGTTAGCCGTTATTTGACAAAAGTTTTGTAATTTCTTAGGAACTTAAACCGGGCACCCTGATGCGCGACGTGAGTCGTCTAGGCCGCCTGGAACAACAGCTGTCCCAACCGCCCAAGAAGCAGCAGCTGGCGGAAGCGGTCAGCAGTCAGATAGTGGACCTCCCGCCCAGCAGCAGCAGCGTCCAACAGCAGCAACAGCAGCAACAGCAACAGCAGCAGCAGCAGCAGAGCAGCGTGACGTCCAGCCCCAGCACCATGCTAGGCAGCAGTGTGGTGTCCATGAGCAGCGCGGCGGAAGTGGCCGCCGCCAGCCAGCAGGCACCTGCACTGCCGGGTGGACCGCCCGACCCACGATACGCCTACGACGATATCAACGTGTCTTCTATCGCCGCGCTCTTCCCGCACATCGTATTTAGCAACCAGGTAGGCAGCGGATCGTCTCCTCTACTTTGCTCATTTCATCTGATTTTTATTGGCGTTACTGTGCACTAATTTTTTTAATTATATTTTCTGGTTCTATTAGCGTTGGGTTTTTTTAATCTTTTTTTAACTGTTACCATCGTTTATTTTATTTTTGTAATTGCTTTAAATATTGTTAAGGTCTTGGAATGTTAATTTCCTGCGCGATCTCTCGATTATTTAATTTAACAGGTAACTGATAAAAATGCGCCATTCCATATAATGATCAAGCGTTGAGAGGGATACATAATTTCACGAATTGCTATTCACTCGGTCAAATAAGTGTCAAGACTTTGTCAAAGAATGCAAAAATGGCAAATACTTGGCATTTAATTGGGACACTTCAGTGGCTTGTACGGAGTTGTTGTTGCTGGAGGACAGTTAGGTTTTTTTTAAATGTCTCACCCTGCCTGTTCTAGATTGTCCTGTTCCAAACTCACTCGCAACTGAAGACGTACGTGCGCGGCGCCCTCGAAAAGGCCATCCAGGAGTGGATGAACGTAGTGGTGGAACGATCCATCAAGATCTCGCTAACCACCTGCGAGCAGATCATCAAGAAGGTAAGATTCAACTGGGTGCTGGTGCCAAGCAAAATGATGTCTTCTGCCCTCTGCCGATGAATCCTTGGGGTCGCGAAGAACCGCGCGCGATTTCAAACATTTATTGATTTAATCTTAATTCAGGGGATTGACGATTGCAAAACTGTTTGTTCGTTCATAATTTTGAAGTGTGTCGCATATAAACGACAGTTTGTCTGACTATGTTCGTCTATTTTGTTCGGTGCTATCCCGGGGCCATGTTCCCGTATTTGACGAAGTATTAAACCCTATTTACTATTTTAAAAAGACTCGGTGTTAGGGACTTTAAAACACGGGGAGGGGGTGAGTGGGAAATATGAATTGAAGTAGAAGCCAGACAGATAATTTCTCCCAACATTGACATAGAACTGGTCTTCTAATACTTCCCACCCTAAATTTGATTACATTGTGTCGACCAAATTTACAACTAACAATTCTAGCATCCATACTTTTGACCTATTTCACTTTCCCCACCTCCCCATTGCCCAGCATGGTGTAATATTTTGATTTGCGTTTGTTTTCTTGCCGTCTCCAAAGAGTTAGGTGTCCTGAACTTCGGTGTTGGTTTACGGAAATGTCGCTCAACTCAACTAATGTTTTTTTCCTAGGACTTTGCCCTTGACCCTGAGGAATCTCGGACCCGAGCGGCCGCTCACTACATGACACGCCACCTGACGGCCGGCATGGCCATGATCACCTGCCGGGACCACCTCTTCATGACCATGAACAACTACCTCAAGAGTACCTTCACCGCGGCTCTTAGGGTGAGTACAGTGACTATACCTGCTTTGACACTCCTTGCCAACGGAAATATGATCAGGGATTCCGTAGCTCTGACTACGCCCATCAACTTTCTTTTGTTGGGTAGGAACGGAACGGATAAGTTCCTAGGATCTGGTTTCTTTTTTGAGGAACTGGAACGGAGGTTCTTTTTCTGTGTACAGAGTTCCATTTGCCATAACCATAAATTTTCTAAGTGTACAATTTTCAAAGGTATGTCGTCAGCGGAAGAATTTTGCCGCATCAAACAGAAATTTTTAAAGATTTTAATCTGCCGGATATTCCGGGGACCAGTATTGCATTCGTTTCATTGAAATATTCGAGGGCTGTCTTGTTTCATCTTTTTTGGCGGGCGAAGTCGGGTATTTCGCCGTGTCTTACTATAATCCATGTTATTCTAATGTAGTGGTACGATGTGACTTTTATTTCAGAACACGGTTGGGCATCAGAAGGAATTGATCGAACAGGCGGCCACCGTGGCGGCTCAGGACAATGTGGAGTTGGCCTGCGCTTTCATCCAGCGGACGGCCATCGAGAAAGCGCTGCCAGAGATAGACAAGCGACTGGCCAATGTGAGTGTCTTTCTTTCATGCGGGCTCTTTGGAGGAGCTCTTATACAGCATGTTCATTTAAACTTGCGATGTAAATGAACTCGTTATAATAATTGCCTCTTTTTCTAGGAATTTGAATTCCGTAAGCACGCCCGTAACGAGGGACGACGCTACTGCGATCCAGCTGTGCTCACCTACCAGGCCGAGCGCATGCCAGAACAGATTCGTCTCAAGGTATGATTAAGATTAGGAGTGGCAGCGAGTAAACAACCTGCTGTCTTCACCCCTAGGTATCCCAAGGGGGAGTTATTCACCCCTTTGCCTCTGCTTAGGCATAGGTTATTTTGCTGCTATTGGCTATTCTAACGCCTGTTTGCTCGCTCTTCTAATGTGATTGTTAAAACTGAATTAATTGAGAAACTGATTAAACGTAAATAATAACGTAACGTAAACGTAAATTAAAAAAATGAAAGTGATGTTAAGTTCGATATTTAGAAACTTAATCCATCAGGTACGGAAGAAAATTTGTTTCCTTTGTAATTTGACAAAAAAATAAACTTAACTTTGTCAAATAACGACCAACGCGCCAGGAGAAAAACAAGGATTTCTCCGAAAGAAAACACTCTTTTAATTTAAACTAAACTATTCCTAATCGCCAATACAATTAATACGTAAATCGCTAGAATTCTCTGAGCGGCGATCACATAATCTAAATCACGTATAAAGCACTGACTGTATAAAGTCTCCACCGAAACCAACGGAATGACCGCGTTCACAGGTGCAATAATTCAACGCGCTAACCACTGCACCATACGTCGCTGTATGTCCATGACCTTTGTTTCGTAGCAACACAACATGATTGTTTGTCTTTTGTTTTTCAGGTTGGCGGCGTGACCCCTGGTCAGATGGCCGTGTACGAGGAATTCGCGCGCACCATTCCAGGATTCGTGACCAGCACGGAACGAGAGCCCATCACGTTTTTGCCCAAGCCCATTGTGGTAAAAACATATCCCTCTTTTTCTGTTTTGTTCTGTTCCGTGGCCAGTGGCAAAAGTGATTGTTCTTCGGTGTGGGTTGATTTGGTCTCTAAAAATCTTGTTTAACAATATGCGCTGCTCGTGCTCTTTCCTCAATTCCTATGTGCCAGTTACAATTGTTGAACGTAATAAAAAGTTATGGTTTCAACAATTTACAATTGTTGAGTAAACATAACTACAATTTGTTAGTCCTTTATGCAGAAAATTATTCTTGTGAACGATTTCAATTTTGTTAGATAAAAAGTGTTTGATTTCGGAGAATAATTATTAATATAAAATCCTATTATTGATAATTATTACTATGCGTTTGGGTCGTGGGGGATCTAATGGTGTCGCGTCGTCATCGACCAGTTTGTTAGAAGGGAAAACATTGAAATGGTATTTAACCTTTGAATTCAATTTGACGCGGTACGCGGTACTGACTTCATTTTTTGTATCGTGTTCAGGCGTACGGCCCCGAAGAGATCGTTCAAATCTTCGACAAGCTGGTGTCCGAACTGGAGAGCTGCACGCAGATGTTCATTGGTCCGCCCAGCAACCCCCAGGTGGGCGCCCTGCACAGCCTGTTGGAGGCCGTGCTCATTGCTAGGAACACCCGAGATGTGGTGGCCACAGTCACACTCCTGCAAAAGGTAAGCTTTCTTTTTGAAGTAGAATAGAACAATTGTCTGTCGTGCGGTAATTCCTGATTCGATGCCCGGCTGGGCTCTCGTTTATTCGATACCGTGGTACTGGGTAAACGATAGCCCGCTAGGGGAATAGAACCAGGAAGCGGTGCACCACAGCCGGTTGTACTACCGACTGAGCTGCGACTAAGAATCCTATGATGAGAAATGACGATAAATGTACTAATGCTATTTGTGTTTACGTGTTGTTTCTTGTGTTGTGTGCAGACGGTGGAGAACTTCTTGGAGGGTCTGACGAATACGAATATGCACGCCGATCCCGACCTTATGTCCAGGTTTCGCGACAGCCACTTGCTGGTCTTGAAAGCCCTGCAGGATCCTCGTGCCTATGGACCCCAGTGGACGAATAAGAACGTTACGAGGTAGGCGAGCCACACCTTCAAATGTGTTGTTAAGTGCCATAAAATCGTTGCTAACCTCCGATGATTCCTATCACCGACTGCATCCCACAGCTGTAGATTTAATCCATCCACTTCATACGTGATCTTCCCCTTTTGCTTCCCACTTTGCTTTATGTTTTACTGAGACGAAGGAATCCCCCCGCTCCTCCTCCCCTATAAGCTTGTATGTTGTTAAACAAAATTATTAAAGGGGAAATTCCCTCACTGTAATGAATAGCACTACAGGAGATTATGTGCACCTCGTGTTGCCTTAGGCAATATGTAAATGACGATTACATGTTGTGACATTTTGCCAGATGCCTGATCGAGTGCCGAGAAGATTATCGCTTCAACGTGGATGCCGTGGATCTGCTCATTCGCAGCCATTTGGTCAACATGCAACAGTACGACCAACATTTGGCCGTGGCACTGGTAATTACGATTACTCCTGTTTCTTCTAAATGCTGTCATATTGGTTGTTTAAAACATTGAAAATATTTATAAAATAGTTTTTTCACATTTGCGCATAAATCAATCGTTTAGAAAACGTCGTTTTATATCCATATTCAATTTTATTTCGTTTGATAAATGTGGTTTTGATGTTTCAGTCTGTGGATGGCGGCATGAATTTCATAGCCACCGCCTTCGCCATGCAGCTGCTGCGACTTTTCCTGCTCGACGAACGACACAACAGTCCCCTCACAGAGGTAAATAAACACACACCTCTCTCCATTTCCATTTTTTTCTTCCCTTCCCTGCACTGCACCAACTCATTGTATTCCCTGGATTGAGAAATTTGTGCGGTCGCCGTAGCTCATTGAAGAGCATCCGCCATGTGTTCGGCGATCCCGGGTTCGATTTCCGGTTCGGTCTTTCGTTATTTGATCTCGGAGTACTGGTGAAAAGTGCCCCTTTAATAAATGTATTTTGGAACAGAAATGAAGAACGTCCTCGTTCCTTTCCTTTTATGGAGGAACGGAAACGAGTTCCTTTTCAAAAAGAACCTTCCCAAAACTGCTTGTCGTGGTAGATTTTTCTAAAATTTTCATGTTGTTATTATGTTAATTAGTTCTACTGGACTAAAAATTGGTTTTTGGTGACTCTTGTTGACTTTGATTGTTCGTTTTGTTTTGCAGGCCGACTTTGCCAACACCATTGAAGCCCTCGTGAGATTAGGCGTCCACTCCAGACAGCCGCCCGAAGGGTAAATCAAATTTTTGATTTGGTTGTTTATCCTCGACGCCAAAAAGTTCATTGGATGCTCTGCGCTTGAGTTAACATTCTCAATTTTTTGGTCGGGGAATTTCGGGGGGAGGGGGGATAGTCCAAACGTCGGGCAGAGGAATTTCTTGACACATTGAAATGTTTGTGAATCTTTATTCACTTGTTTTTTTTTTAAATCGCGCCCCCGCGCGTTTCTATTGTTTACAATTATGGTTTTGTAAATTTGTGCTGCGCGCTCTTTTATTACTTATATGATCTTGGCAATTTTTTTTAGATTCCCTCTGCCCCCGCGCTCTATTTTTATTTAATTTTCAAATTAAACATTACCAAGGGCATGCTGGTCCTTTATGCAGAAAATTACACGCATGAACAATTTATGGTAATTTAAAAAATATCTCTGGTGAGACAAATTCTCTATTTTAAACTTAATGACAAAATCGCATGAACGCAAGCATGTCCTGTAACAAAGATTATGTCGGCTCGGGGTGCACCGAGAATAAAACGGCGATGGGTTTGGCTAAAATCCACAAATGGCACATATAATAAAATTAATTAATATTTGCGACACAACATAAAATAATGTAAGAACAAGACTTAAACCAACAACACCCTAAATTTAGAAAATAATATTCAAGTGTAAAAAAAAAAAAGCCATGCAAATTATGTTTTTACTAATTGTCTGTTTTAACAAATTGACTACCTGAGAAAGTGAAGAAAACTTTTTTTTTAATCGGGGCGAAACTGATCTTCAGTTATCAGTTTATTCAAATTTTTTCAATGTGTTGCAAACCCTATCATTTCTTCAAATAAACTTGTGCTATCTAGCACAAGACAATCCAAATGAGGTGCTAGGTGCGCTATCCTGTTCATTTTGTCGCTATCAATCTAACATTAGTTACTTGTTTGTGTTTTTGACAGACTGCCGCAGTTGTTGGAGATGATCCGCTCTAGCAACGAGGCTGGCGGCATGCTGGACCGTGCCCCGGGCGGCTCCACCTCCATCATGTACATGAACCCCCCGCGTCAATTCGACGACCCACCGGGTCTGCAGGAGAAGGCCGAGTATCTGCTGCGCGAGTGGGTCAACCTATATCACTCACCCACACCCATCACCATCAGCTTCTCCAAATTTGTGCAACAGGTATTTGACTCCACCTTTCTCACTTGCTTATTTTAAATATTTTGTTTATTTCAAACTTGAAAACGTTGCAGAACTTGGTCTGGAATCTTTGTGTTGCATGCAATATTTTTTAATTTGTGTTGCGTGTGCTCTTTTCTGTGTTGCTTACAGTTGTTATAAAATAGCGCGTCTTTTTCTGTTCCGGTAGTTCAACGCAGTATTTTAAGTAAAGATTAGATCAATAAAGCCCTCACTTTTTAGTTCGGTGAAAATGTCTGTGTGCCGGAAGAATGCCTCGTCGTAGCCCGCCTTTGGTGCGGCGATCCCGGATTCGATTCCCGGCGGTTCTTTATTTTTTTAAATCTCCAAAGCAAAACTTATGCCGATGTCGATGTACAAGTAAAAGATTGTGTCCGGAAAAACTAAGTTTTTATTTTCTTTTGATTTGTTTCCCCAGATGAACGTGCACGGTATCTTGAAGACGGACGACCTGATCACCCGTTTCTTCCGTTTGTGCGTGGAGATGTGCGTGGAACTGTGCTACCGCGGCCTGGGCGAGCAAGCAGGCACACCCACCATCGTCCGCGCCAAATGCTTCCACACGCTCGACGCCTTCGTCCGACTCATCGCACTCCTCGTCAAACACTCGGGAGACTCAACCAACACAGTTACCAAAATAAACCTACTCACCAAGGTAAGAAGCAGCCATACATACAGTGGTAGTCCAGACAGGTTTGTAACTGACTGCGGTGCGACGGTGTCTCGGGTTCGATTCCCATCGGCCTCTCGTTTTGTCGATATCCCGGGATGCTGGTGAAAATGTGCCCCTCACATATCTACATCTACACTACTCTATAAATGAGCATGTAGTACGTGCGTACTCAGGAATCAGTTTCCTGTGTTAACCGCCTAATCAAGTGGCCATACACATAATGTGCGCTACGGAGAGAAGAACGAATCACTACATTACTACTTCTTAAAATAAAGGCAGCTACGTTTACGTCTTGCTCACAATGTCATCCTGTCTTATCGCGATCGACGATCCCAAAATACCTCGAGTCCCCTATGGGATCCCCACCGTGATGCCCTCAATTGTAATTTTAACCTTCGCTCCGCCCGTGACGAATTCTTTGTTCTCTTCCTGTTTCGGGGATCTTGAAGAGTGATTGGATGCATGCATTAGGTTTCATGGATCAAGTTCACCGCCATAGCGCAGTGGTATAGTCTTGGACTGGTAATCGGAAGGTCGGAGGTTCAATTCCAAATAGCTTTTTCATAATTTTTTTTTAAAACCCGCGAAGACAAAAATTCGGAAAAACAGGAATGGCCGTTGCACCCGCAATTAATTGAATCGTTAACTCATGGAACAATACTGTGCGATGTCCCGTGTTTTTTCCAGAATTTAGAACGACACTACTGATTTTTTTTTTTTTTATAATTCAGCGGTGTAGTGCCAGTCTGGCCATGTCGGTCACACTGTCTTCCCCTCAGATTCTGTCTTATCACGATCGACGCTCCCAAAATACCTTGAGTCCTCTGGGGTCCCCACCGTGACCCTCAATTGTAATTTTAACATTCGCTCCACCCTTGATGCAAGAGATTTGACAGATTTGACGGGGAAGAGATTTGACGGGTAACAGATGCAATCCGTGACTTTGTGCATATAAGAATTCATTGACCGGGAAAATAGTTTTTGCTGTAAAACCCCCTGAAGTAAGAGTTTTGGACGGGTAAGAGTTTTGACGGGTAAGAGATTTGACGGGTAAGAGATTTGACGGGTAAGAGATTTGACGGGTAAGAGATTTGATGAGTAAGAGATTTGACTGGTAAGAGTTTTGACGAGTCAGAGTTTTGACATAGCCCCGAACGTAACTCTCATAGGATAACGCTTTTAATCCATCAGGTGACAAAATAATAAAATGCACGAGCTTTCGATCTGCTAGGGTAGTTTTCGAGCTTTTAATCTGATATTATTTTATTTTTATTTAGATCATTGTACGCGAACCATAGTTCCGAGAATTTAGTGCAGTTAAATAGAAGTGTCCACGTTTACCACGCCGCGAAAACAATTATCTTTTAGTTATTAGCGCCATCTAGTTATCAGCCGAGACAATCAGCGGAATAATGAGACAGTTCGAGCCGAGGTTCGAGCGTCTCTAGCCTCTTCTCGGAACCATGTTGTGTGAACACGCCTATTATTACGATTTTCACACGTGACAAGTACAATTCGGGTTGAGTTGATATGCGTAATAAAATTGGAGAGATGTTCAATTGAGGTTAAGCGGAGGTCCGGCATCGAAGACGAACGCGGCCGTGCCCGAATATGAATCAGTTCAGTTTTGTGTCGGCGTGTGCGAGGAAGCGACGATTAGTCCGTCGAAAAATTTGCGACAAGTTCTTCACTTTATTGTGTCCAAGAAAGTAATGTTTTTTTGTGCGTTGTGTGTTCGTGTTCGAGTGACAATGACAAGACGGATTCGTGCAATGACCCAGATCACAAAATGAAGTGGATCGAAGAATGTCAGAGAAGGGTATGTAATGTTTTTATCTCCATTTTGTCACTGTCCCCATGCAGACAATTCTGCGTGCAGCATGATATGGGTGATTCCAGCGAATTCTAATCTCGAATGACTTCTGGTTGATTAGCTCAACTCGACAGGTGGCGCTCCAATGTTCGCACATGATTACATGTTTGGGTGAAGGTAGTGAGATCTTGTCTACATTATCTTGTACTGAGTGTTTTCTATCTTTTTTAGTGGTTCATACTTTTTCATTCGCGATTCGATTGGCATCGACTTGGGGGTGTGTCAAGATTTGGTAGTTCCACTGCTTGTCGTTAGATGGGCGTTTGGTGCCGTTAATAAACGCACCCTAATTGCGATTGTGTTTGAAACGCGAGATTATTTTGCTGTTGAACGAGCGTGTTAGTGTTTGCCAACTTGAATTTCTTTAAAGATAAAGCTCATTTTTCAGTTTAGACAAAGGAAAGAGCCGTAGTTTATGTTTTTATCCGATCGAATTTCGGTAAATTGAGTTGTCACGGCCAACGGGGCGCGGCAAAGGTCCGTGTGCGACAGATGCCTGAATCCTTTTTCGAAGCTATTCCAATTGAATCGCAATCAAGAAAGCGTGTTTGTTCCAGCTGACACAAACGCTAGAATTCAGTGTTGCGTAGGAACGGTATGAAAAAGTTTCGTTTCTAGAAACTAGTTCCTTTTTTAGGAACTTTGGAACACCTAGGTTTTTTTAGTACCTAGGTGTCTAAATCACCGTAGTGCTAATCACTACAGGATTACTACCCCTCGTGTCGCTATGGCGGTATGTGAGGGGCAGGGAAGGGAAGGGGAATGGCAGCTGGTATTGCCAGGCTGCAGGATCCACCCCTAAGCTCCTAATGGAAGCTCCCTCCCTCAGTGGTGACGCCAGTACCGCGGCTCGTTGAATAAACGAGAGCCTCTGCCGGGAATCGAACCCGGGACCGTCCGCATCGCAGTCGGAAGCATTACCGACTGGACTAGCCGGCCGCACAAACTACAAGTTATAGCTCGAATATTTCGCTGACCTGTTCTTGCATAATCAATACATAAACAATTACAATTCTGTACATCAACCATCGCAAGGATTCGTCAAGGGAACGTACTTCCGCATCATTTCAAAGGCGATACAACTCAATGTCCTTCCAAAATAGTCGGTGGAAAACCGACCAAAACGGGGCCAATCTGCCTAATGAACGACATCGAAAATTGGCGACGAAAGCTTGCGGTCAAGTTGTTTGGTCAGCGGAGCGTCGAGGTTAGAGGCTGGCCGGGGGAAGAAGGGATGGTGATCAAGCGGACCCGACCGGCGGCAGCTGCGGCCGACATGCTGCACGCACTCGGGATTCATCAACTGCCCGCGTTAACAAACTGCCGGGTCGTGTTTACTTGATGGTTCTCCGCATTCACCACCAAAGTCATACTGCGCAATTTTACGCCAGGCTTAATTTACATTGACCCGATAGGGTACGGCGTTTCGGTTTTGTGCGGCGATTAACGCATCGTTGCGTTTCGGGTGGGGGAGAGGGCGGCCATCTTGGATATTCCGCCATCGGACTTGCCTGCATTAACGCAGTTTGGGGGTAGAACGGAACGGGAATATCCGTTCTTTGAAACTGTTTCCTTTTTTTGAGAAACTTTAGAACGCTTGGACCGATTTATTTTTATTTTTTTTTTTAATTCCGGATCACTGTAGTGAATAAATAGCACTACAGGAGGTTATTGTACCCCTCGCGTCGCAGTGGCGATATATGAGGGGCACATTCCAGTACCACAGAATCGAATAAACGAAAGCCT
>JAUJYS010000365.1:0-24310 GCA_033995665.1 Melogona broelemanni
AAATAGATTATCCTAATTTATGTACACATCTGGTCTTGTTGACCCCCGCCATAGGCCCCCCTTAAAAGGGGCTGCTCTCGGGTAAACAGTGTAATTGTAACACGAAGGGTACAGAATCTCCTGCAATGATATTCACTACAGTGAGTGGAATTTCCTCAGAAAATAATATTGAAGTTAGAAGTGACTGCAAGCTTGAGCTTAAACAGTAGATAATGCCAAACTATAAATGCTAAATGGTCGATGGTTAATTGTTGTCATTGGTTTAAATTTTCTATGTCTAAGCTAGATCACATGCTAGATTACAAATTTGTGCCCTCGTTTGAATTTTGAAGCTCTGTTTGCCTTTCAAATAGTACAAATTTGACATTATACTAATTAATGTCAAAGTCGGTTGACATTTGGTGTAGTGACATTACTTTTTGTGTGTTTGTTGTGTTTCATTCAGTTTGTGTCGGCCGAACTTGATTTGCTGGAGGGCAGCATGACAGTGACCACCAGCAGCCGGACATGGGATCCCTACATCATTATCAAGGCACGGGATTTCATCCAGCTGCTGGCCAGGAGCATGCCCGTAGAGAAGGTGAGGGGAAAGAGATTTTTTCATGTATTTTTATTTATGCATTTTTATGTATTGAGTTTTGCATTCGAGTGGAAAGTTCGATATTGTATTTTTTTAAAATAAAGTCCAATTTGTCCGAGTGGTGAGCGTGCTCGTTCGCTCGCTTCGTACAAGCGGATCTGGGTTCGATTCCCGATGGAGTCGATCGTTGGATATTGGTTCGTGGTACTGCGCGGGGGACGGCAGTGGCAAACCACCTCTGTATTCTGCCAAGAAAACTCAAGGGGGTTTCCTGCTCTACCTCAAATCACCAGGTGTCATCGAGGGTCGGGGTCCGGAGACGACACGAGGGACGCTATTTTTTTTCTAAATAGGTCGAATAAAATTGGGAACAGAAAGCTGACTAGTATTAACTTAAAAATAATTATGGGCTGTGCTACGAAATTTATTTTTATTGAGTTAGTCATAGAACTCAATTGCATTAAAAAAAATGTTGTTCAGACGAACAACATATCAATTGCATTAATTTTTAATTGTATCTGTGGTTTGTGTATTTTTTAGGCGACCAAGGTTCTGGATGAGAAATTTGTGTCCGACATCATCAAGATTGACGGACTGGTCAGCAACCAGGATCGATACGTGAAGCGAAGGCAACGCATTGTGGGACCGGATGAAACAACCATCAAGGTAAGAACATTTTTCAAAAATGCCATCGATTCTTCATCTACAGGGTGAGGCGCAAAAAACTATAACCTTTTAAATACTTTTAATAACTATGTCAAATATCATCCGATTTTTATAAAATTTGTCTACAAATGACGATGAAATGTTAGCCTACATTTTGTCTATTTAATTAAATTGGTGCTTAAAATATCCACCGCCTGATGCAACACACGCATTTAATACATAGTACATACACAAGGACCCGCCACTTGTTCACTGCCGCGTTTATCATGCAGTAAATCGACAGTAGCTTGCTTTATCTGATTTTTTAGCTGCTCATTTTGCTTTGGTAGACATTTTATTGCATCCTTCCTAAATAAGTTTTATCTTCTCCAGTTGAACGCCATTTTTCAGCGGACGAATTATCAATCGTGCAGCTATGGCATTTGCACCAAATTTTATAAAAAATCGTATGATTTTTGACACATTTGTTCAATTAAATAAAAAAGGTTATGGATTATTGTGCCTCACTCGGTATATGTTTACTTGTTAAGTTGCGCTGCTGATATTCACTGCGGTGATTGGAAAACTTGAAAATATGGTTGTCTTCGAACTGCACTAATTTTCTCAATACATTGTTGTCTATTCTCTTTGATCCTACAGGCTTTGGAATTGCTGACCGACTGCACCATCCACGTGCAGGGTGGCACAGTGGCCGTTATTGGAACGCACCGTGGGGTCAACCAGGTCAGTCCACGATAACCAATGCCCTAGTCTCTCCAAAGTCACCCCCAGTATCCCGATTTGCGTCCACTTCTTAATTTGTGATTCTTTTTTATTACAGGTGCGCAAGGTAGTCGTGGACACCATGAAAAATGTCCATCCTATTTTCAACATCAAGGTACGATCATCCGACCAATTCAAATCTTATCAACACTATTGTCAATCTACTCTTATATTTTTTTGTAAAGAAGAAAATAGTTGGTTTTTGGTTCTTTGGCGATTTGCTGACCGTTCCGAGCACACGAACTACAATAATAGTTTGATTTTTTTTCTAGCGTTGCTTTTAGGACATAATTAAACGGATTTATAAATTATTCAATTTATTTTCTCGATTAGGGGACATTCACTAGCTACTCGCTCAGAAAAAAAGTGACAAATTAATTATATTATTGGAGATAATTTAGGAAATTCAATTCAGGGGGAAAATAAATGAAGCAACGACAAAATTACGTTGAGAAAGCGGAATATTTATACAGGTTGTTTTATTGTGAAAGTGCATTTAAAAATATCTGCTGTAAAATCAGACCGTATCAATTTGATTGTGATTATTCCTTAAACATATAAATTTACTAAATAAGTGTACATGTTTTTCAATTTTTAACCGTTTGTTACGTGAAAATTTAAATTTAATTTGTACTACATACTCGAGATGTCTGACGTTTTGGTTTTTCTGTTGCTCCATGACCATCTTATTGCAGGCTATGATGATCAAACGTGAATTGTCCAAAGACGAGGAACTTCAAGGCGAGAACTGGAACCGTTTCTTACCGGCGTACGAAGCCAAGAGAACCGGTGGTCGTAAGAAACAGAAGAAGTTCAAGAAGAAGGAGTACACACCTTTCCCACCACCACAGCTCGAGCGAAAGGTCATTCTTTTTAATTTAATCATACTAATTGCAATTTCAGAATTATCTGTATTTTTCGCCAAAATGTATCGATATTTGTCTTTAAACCTTTACCGCATGTTTTTTCGGATTTTGATGAAAATATTCATACTTGTGTAGAATTGCACGCACAATTCGGGAAAAATAATTCCATTTTTATTTTTTCGTCCTCTTTGACGTTTTCACTATGGTTTTTCAGAAATTTCAAACTACGAAACAAATTTAAAAAATAAAATTTTAGAAAAATAAAATCATTTATCATTATCATGACAGAAATTTATAAAAAAAAAGCATGTCCAACCCATAGTCTCGTCGTACGTGGTCAGTTTTGCATAGAGAGTAGAGACCAAACCAAGTTGGTGGTTTTTGAGTATCGATATTTGGAGTTTTTATCAGAATCGAATCGACCATTTATGAAATAGCTAGTACTTTTTTTTTTGAATAACTAACCTTACTTATTGTTTGTTATAAGTAAAAAAAAGTTTAAAGTAACTAAATTTTGTTGTTTTTATTTTTTTTAGGTTGATATCGAGATGGCGACGGGTGAATATTTCATGAAGGCGGAAGAAAGACAGGCCAAGAAGATGGCCGACCGTCGTTCCAAGAACGCCAAGAGCCAAGAAGAACAGGAGAAGAAACGCAGCAAGGCGTTCGTAGCACCAGAAGAACCAACTCCAGCCACCACTCCATCCACCTCGTCATCTGGCAAAAGAAAAAGAGAACCGAAAACTACAAAAGGTACAAAAATCTGAATCTCCACTTTCAATCGTGATTATTTTTTTTTTTAAATCACCGTAGTGCCTAGTGCACTACAGGATTACTGCACCATCGTGTGTCTATGGAGATATGTGAGGGGCAGGGAAGGTTAGGTTAGGTTAGGTATATGAATATGACTGCAAGAGATTGTGTTGGTAAGGCATTATTTTTTTATTTTTTAAATCACCGTAGTGCTTAGTGCACTACAGGATTACTGCACTCTCATGTCTCTATGGAGGTGTGCGAGGGGCAGGGAAGGGAAGGGGAATGGCAACTGGAATAGGATCCATGTTTAAGCTCTGGACTCCCTAATGGAAGCTCAGGGGTGACACCAGTACCGCGGCTCGTCGAATAACCGAGAACCTCTGCCGTGAATGAAACCCGGGAACTATTAAAAAATTATCTTAGCTGATTTATTTTGCTTATTATAAAAAATTATATTTGCTTATTAATATTTGCTAAATGCGACGATCCTGGGTTCGATTCCCAGCTCGGGCTCTCGTTTATTCGATACTAGCGCTTGAGCCTGTCAGGACAGGCGGCACTTTTTGCAGGTTTCATTCGAATATTGCTACTGTTATAACGTCACAGCGTGGCCTTGGCGTTTTAGGATTTTGTGCGAACAAGAAACTATGTCTTATGTAGGATCCCGTGGTATACTGGCGAAATGTGCCCCTTTACAAATGCTGAAGTGATTTGAGGGGTACAGAATCTCCTGTCGCTAAAAGCTACTGCGATTGACAACTATTGATTGCCAAACTAATAAGATAAAATTTGTTAATTTTTGTTACTTCTCATTTTTCTAGATGATTCGTCAATCAATCTCGAAGAGTTCAAGAAGAAAATCAAGAAGTCACAGGTGAGTTGTGCTTCTAATATTATACATAAAACCTCAGGCAGACCCATGGCAGAGGTCAAAATTATTCTTATTCGTCTGAAACGAGGGAATTCAATTAAAATACTGGCAGTTCTTAAGGGATTTTTTAATATTCGCTAAAGTTTTTTTTTTTTTGCAATGTTTTTGTGTTCCTCACTTTGTTTTGTAGGTTTTCAGGGTTTGAATACTATTAATATATAATTTTTTTTTTTTCAATTTGAAGTCAAAGAAGAGAAAAGTCTTGTAACAATTGTTCGACAGAAGCACAACAATGATATATTTTAAACTGTAGCTGTTACCGGGCGGAACGAAAAGAATATTTTCTCCGCTATTTGACTTTCGCTGTTCTTTATTTTTTTGTCCTCGGGACACAACATGCTTTTTATGTAAATAAAGTGATATTCGAACAGTAGTCTTTCATAGTTTTAGGTCTCATACAACTTATTAGACAAGGTACACCGTACCAAGGTTCTTACAGTTAGTAGAACCTTGCACAGTAATTAAAAATTAAAATAATTAAATAATTAAAAAAACAATTTCGAAAAATACAATTAATTTTAATCTTCTGGTGCCGTTTGTGCCACGTGGGTCAAGTCAATCCTCGAATACGTAATTACAAATTTTTATGAAGTGCTACTTAGTATAAGCTTAGTTGAAAATTGGCCTCCGATGACAGAAAACCGCGAACTTAACGAATATCAATGCGTGTTTCAATTATCCGCGAGACCAACTAACCGTTGCCTTAGGTGCCCAGTAGAACCTCAGTCGCGAAATGGCAGCTGGGATAGCCAGACTGCAGGATCCACCCCTAAGCTCTGGACTCCCTAATGGAAGCTCAGGGGTGACGCCAGTACCCCAGGCTAACGAATAAACGAAAGCCTGCGCAGGGAATCGAACCCGGGACCGTCGGCTTCGGAGGATGTAGAATGTGAATTGATCCTGCATGATCGTGGCACAAATGATCCTGCATCATCATGACAAAATTGATAAAAAATATGACCATTTGATAAAATGGACGAAAAATGTGTCTTAATTGGCAAATAATTTGTGTGAAATAATTTCAAATAAGAGTTTATGTTTTAAATGTTCCGTTCCAGACTGCCAAACATCGTCAACATTATTTGTAATAATTTCAAATAATATCTATCCCAAATACTAAATTATTTGAGCTGTTCGAAGACAACCGTTTTTTGTTCTACAGTATGACCAATTTATAGAAAACTTCTGATACAATTTGAGCGTTTCAATTTTTCTGATGAGTTTGAAGGTAATATTAATGACAACTTATCACTTCAAAGATAGCGATAATTTTGTAGCAATTTTCGCGATAATTCCGTGATAAGTTTCGTGGTAATTTTCAGGTAAGTTTCGTGATAAATTCGTGCGAACAAATCAGTTCATACTCTTGAATTACATTTCATACAAACTTGTATAGCACACTTTTTTTTAATGCTACATTCTCATTTTTTTGTCCATATTCATTTGGTGGCGCCCACAAAAAAAATATTAAACGCAGTTCTACCAGTACATCCTCCTGAGAACCCGCACATTATTCCCGTACTGTACTGTGCTCTGCAGTCCAATTAGGTTCGATAATAGCGTGCATACACTAAATTACCAATTATCACTACCCCGCAACGAACGCCAACATTTAACATTAAATTGAATTGGTGATCACGTTAACACGTGATCTGTTGAGATTAAAAATCGGGTGGTAATAACCGAGGGTCTCGCAAGGGGATCTAACCGCATCGCGCCGCGTAAACAACAAGGTTCTTGGCGCGACCAATTTAATGTCCCCTCGACACAAGCACCAACACCTGGTATCCAGTCGCAACACACAGGCATGATCCGCATTTGGTATACACTGTAGTCGCATCACGGGATAGCGGCCACATGTTTCAATTCATTGAATACGCTTGGCCCACTTTCAAGATAGATCGTCACATGTGTATGTAAAATTGTAAATCTACTTGAAACAAGCTGACGTGCTGGCTATTTCCACGTAAAATTGTTCGAAGAAATAAAATACCTAGCGGAAAATAAAACCACCTTTGTTAAGAAGGCTTTCCAACGAATTCGTCTTAAAGCCTCACCAGGGGGCAATCTGGTAATTTGGAATTTAACATAGGTTTCTGACCTAGGTAGGGATCTTCAACGTGTTATTGACAACGTACAGGCACGAGTCCCACAGCTTTACTGGCACTGGCAGGAAAAAAGCAGAGGTGTCGGTCGGGTATCGAACCCGTGTCACTGGCATAGTAGGCGGAACACGCTAACCACTAAGCCACCCCCGCACCTCAAAAACCGCAACTGATTTGCATGCATAATATAACATAAAATTGACGACTTCGTATCAAATTGCTAATAATAACAAATGGTTTAACAATTAAATATTTGAACCCCCGTCACCCTTCAGTCCTTACAGCCGGGGAATACCCCACCAGATTCAGTCAGAGACCAGTTTCACCATCACGACTTTTCGCAGTGCGGCATGCGTCAATGCCAAGTTCCCCCCCGCGATAATTAATGCCCTCAACATTGTGCGCGTACGTGAAAAGAATCGGTAAAACTCGTGGCGATACAGGATAGGCTGTAACCTGGTAAGTCAATTCTTCGGTCAGCCTCTTACAAATACCGTTTGAGATAACCAAAGACCAACAGGTTGAGTTTTTTTTTGTTCCCCTTTTTTGTGCGAGCATCAGGCCTAGATCGGGCGAATCGTAATCGCGGTGTCGACTTTTTATCTCGAGTGAGAGCTGAGAATTGGACAGATCTGATTACTTTGCGGGTTGCACAGAAGGCGAGGTCAGCGATACGTTATCGATAAGCGCCCGGCGAAACGACAATGGCCCCGGTGTGGATTAGCAACCTGGTTACTTGATTACCTACGAATTAAGATGTTTTGAGAAACGGCGCCCCCAAACATTGGTCAATCCCCTCTGCATAGGCCAATCCCCTCTACGTAACCGCGGGTACACGTACCTTCCCTCCCTCCTCTCCTTCTCCTCCCCCCAAAACCCCGAACCACCTTTTCAGAACTCACCTCAGAGGTTTCAGAGTCGTGTCGACTTTTGCTGTCATGCACGCTGATCGGTGGCAGCAATGGCCTCTGCGCGGAATTCATTTTTCATTAGCTCGAATGTCCACGAGTCGGGGAAAAGTCCAAACGAACGCGGACCGGACGATAGCCTAGGCCTAGGCAGGCGAGAGAAATCACGTCAGCGAAATTTCGGGAATCGCGAGGGGTTGGTGTGGGGTTAGAAGGGGCGGCACCCAGGGGCCAGGTGAACACACGGGGGAACAGCGGCAGGTCTTTTTACATGAGAGTCCCGCCACAAACCGTATCAGCACTTGGCCCTGTTGTTGAAGTAGGGTCCACTAGAGGCATCCTCCAGGTTGATTTTTCACGTCGGCATTTAACGATCCGTCGTGTGAAAGTGTTTTTGTCGGCCGGCGAACACACACACACGCGATTCACACACACCTACGCACGACGCACCACTTCCACACTGGCGAAAATTTATGCGGCGCGGAGTTGGCTATTTTTGCGATCGCGGATTCGCGATTCAATTTCGATGGTAATTAACATCGGGCACATCGTTCAATCGTGACAGCATGTTGGGGTTTCGTGGTGACATTATGAGGTGGACATACAAATGCTTAACGCCGTAGAATTTGGATTGCAATCGAATATTAGTGTGAAGCGCCCCGTTGCGGTGTTGTCATGAACTCATGACTGACTCAGGGTTAACACTACAAGGGGCGATGTCTACGTCAGCAATGATTTTGCGAAATCAGCTTAAAGATATTGTAGAAATAAAATTTAAAAAACTCATATTATTGTACAGTTAGAATATATTGTGTATAAAATTAAACTATCAGTTTCTTCAATTTTGAAGTATTTGTTTAATGTGCAGCTGAATTTGATAGTTTGGATGAAAGAAAAGGTGATTTCTAAAACCAAGATGGTTGCCTCCATGGAAAAGCAAAATTTGGTTTATGTTTCGTGAAATGTGAATATTAATGTCGCTGATGAATTGGAAATGGATTATTTTAGCCGCTTGCGTTTCGTTTTGTTCAGTCGGTGTTTCGTTGACCAGGGATACTGGCTCCCTCGACAGCATATTCGTTGATCAGACTGAAACGAGCAAAACAAGTCGACCCACTGGCGATGGTCAGTCGACTGAAAGTAGCAAAAAGATAACATCTGTCAACGTTTCTGCAAGTTTCAATGGGTATGTTTGGTTGGAGCAAAATGAGAAAAGAATAATGATAATATGAGGAAACCAGATAAGTTGCTAGACAACTAACCGATTGGTGTTTCTTCAATTTCCAAAAGCTTTTGCAGGCAGAGTCCAGTAAGTGGGCGTGTCATGGTTAAGGGACCCGTCCACCACTGGGCAACTATTATAGTGTCAGATGACCGCCCAGACCTGGCATGTTCAAATCTCTTCGTGATTTCGCTTTGACAATTTTTAGTAAACGCGAATAAATTTGAGTAAAAACAGAACTCAGAACAGAATTTCAGAAAAGTAAAACGTTTAAAGAATTGTTTCAAAGATATATATTTTTTTTTTTGGAAATGAAAGTGTTGGTACTATTTTTTTGTCTGTCACTCGCAGATCGACGCCGGCCAACAATGTGGCCAATGTCACTGGCGTCGCCAACGTCACCGGCGCCGGACCACGCGAGAACGACACCACGACGGCGCCGCCGATCAGTCACGATGCGGTGCTGCCGGAGACGGGCGAAAGCGAAATGGTCACTCACAGCAGCATGACCATCTTTTTCATATTATCCGTTATTGGTGAGCACAACAAAATAATGGCGTCAAAAAATAAATGTGGGCCGTTCTGTGTAGAACTCTGTAATAAGATGTCAAATGAGTTTCCTTAATAGTTTCGTTTTTAGAATTTATTATATCTTTGTTATGTTTTCTATAGCAATCAGCGTAATAATGATCCATTTTCTGCTGGTGACCAATTTTCACTACTTGCCAGAAAGTGTGGCGGTTGTTAGTTTAGGTAAGTTTAGCGTCTGTTCCTTCAGATTTCATATAAATGAGAATTTCTATCGCGATTAATGTTGTCCTTCGTGCAATCTTTCATTGAACGTTCACTTTGTTCTTCCAGGAGCCTTAATAGGATTAGTGTTGAAATTGCTGTCTAGTCAAAATCTAGGAAATTGGCAGGTTTGTTGATTTTTTATATTTTTATTGGTTTATTGGTATGGTTCGTTATTACAAGCTACATGTATGATTCGTTATATTTGAACTATTATATTTCGCTAGCAAGAAGAGGCCTTTCCACCAACTTTATTCTTCCTTCTTTTTTTGCCGCCAATTATTTTCGAGCAAGGTTATAATCTACACAAGGTGAGATTGTTAACTTAAGATGATAAAATTCCATCACTGTACATATTTAGTATTCAGAGTTATCTGTATTAACAGCTGAAATGTCTCGGTAGTTCACAATTTTTTTTTTACCCGTCCACCATTTTTTGAAGCATTTATATCCTTAACTACCTGATCTAATAGTCTGTATTTTTATGCTCTCTTCTACCATGACACAGGGTAATTTTTTTCAAAATATTGGTTCAATTCTGGTCTTTGCTATCCTGGGCACGTCCATCTCTGCGCTAGTGATTGGCGGTGGCATTTATCTATTGGGATTGGTAAGTATTAATACCTGGGAGTACCTGGCGGCTTCCGAGTGAATCGGCCAAATGGATGGCGTTTGGTCCATGATTTTTAAGTTCAATATTCCTCATGTTTTGCGTAGGCGGATGTTGTCTACCGTCTAAGTTTCGTTGAAAGCTTCGCCTTTGGATCGCTCATTTCGGCTGTGGACCCGGTAGCCACTCTGGCCATTTTCCACGCAGTCAATGTGGAGCCGATCCTATACATGTTGGTAAGCACAATCGTCAATCTATGCAAAAACTTGTCAAAAGACGCGACAAATTCAGATACGTGTCAAAAAATTAAAAGCTCTCTACTATGAACAAAATACAGGTTTGTTTTACATTTATAGTTTACATTTCATCTACGGTAATTGTAAGCCAACTTTTAAATATATTTTCAATGCTAAAACATTTGTTTCATGTGCATTGAAATTTCAATGGACATGAATGTCTGTTATTTGTTATTTGTCTGTTATTTGTTTCATGTGTTCGTCTCTTTATTTTCGTTCGTATCAGGTGTTCGGCGAGAGCATGCTCAATGACGCCGTGTCCATCGTGCTGACCAACACCGTAATCGAGTCGCGCACGCCCGAGATGGCCGCACTCACCGCCACGCAAGCCGTCTTCTACGGCGTCGGACGTTTCTGTCTAGTCTTCTTCGCCTCGGCCGCTATTGGTGCCCTTTCGGCCCTCATCAGCGCCCTCGTATCCTTGACTAAGGGTTGCATGAACAAGTTCATGCACAAAAAATATATATTCCAATTCCTATTGGCCTCATTTGGTGTTCATCTCTAGACACACGACATAGCATAGCAAACATTGTAAAATAGACAGTCTGCCATTTACTTCCTTGATTCAGTCGTGTAGCTTCTAAAGCACGTTGACCTGCGCAAAAGTCCCTCTCTCGAGTTCACCATCATGATTGTGTTTGCCTATGGACCGTACAGCCTGGCGGAAGGATTGCATCTGTCTGGTATGTCGGTTGCAGAAGTTGTGCGTTGATAAACCAAAACGTAGTGTACCAATCGGACCGTTCCGTAAATGTAAGTGTATTTTATTGTTTGTCACTCCCGCTTGTATTAGGTATCATGGCGATTTTATTCTGCGGTATCGTTATGTCGCACTACGCTCACTTCAATTTGTCGCCCGTGACGCAGATAACCATGCAGCAGACTTTCCGAACCCTGTCCTTTATAGCTGGTAAGCGGACAAATATTTGTTTCACCTTTAAATGATTTGTATATGAATGACTATGTTTTCAATGGATCTTAAATTGTATATTTTATTTCTCGAAATTGTGTATTTATTCCGTCAGAGACAATAGTTTTTGCATACCTCGGAATGGCCATTTTCAGTTTCAAGCATATTATCAAGCCGGCACTCGTTATTTGGAGCATTGTAAGAAGTCAATGTCTTTGTCAATGGAAATTCAGTAGAAATATAAGTTTCGCGGTACCAATCTCATTTCAAAATGGTATGATTTGTGTTATCCAGATACTCTGCTTAATCGGACGTGCCTGTAATATATTCACGTTGGCGTTCATCCTAAATTATTTTCGCGAACACCGGATTACGAAAAAGACGATGTTTATCATGTGGTTCAGCGGTATAACTCTCTTTTTCTTTCTGCTTCTGAGTTATGATTTTTTCTGGTCTGCTTGGTCTTTTCTAATCATGTATCGTGGCGCTCGTTTTTTTTTAACGTAGGTTTGCGAGGAGCCATCGCTTACGCCTTGGTTCTCCACTTGGAATTCGATGACGAAACTCGTCACATTCTGGTGACCACTACGCTAATCATTGTGCTGTTTACTACACTCATCCTCGGCGGATCTACGATGCCATTAATTAAGGTGAGGCATTCATTTTTGGATCATTAGTTACTAATGAGAAATGTACAATGAAAGAGTTCTCTATTGACTTCGATTATTTGGTTTCTATATGATTTATGAAATTGAAGCAAGGTTAATTCATTAATTCATTTTAAATTGGACACTTTTATAGTTCATGCAAGCTGAGAAATCAACGAAAACCCGGCGAAGACGATCGCGACAAGCCAGCCGAGAAATTTCTCTGAGCAAAACGAAAGAAATGGTTAGTGTTTGTGTGTTTTACACGAAAGTAAAATATTCGGATAATTTGGGAACTCTTGAAACTTGTTTACTTTCATTCGGGCATGGCATTGCCAAAATTTGAAAAAACAAATGTTTTTTATTCAGGGTGAGACTGTCGATACGGAACATCTGTCTGAGATAACCGAAGAAGAGTTTGACGTGAGCTTTGTGCGTCCGCACCTCAAGGGATTCATCAAATATGACGTCAAGTACTTCATTCCGTTTTTCACTCGCCGTTTCACTCATCAGGTAAGCTGATTTAGATGTGCTATCCTAATCAATCATAGTTTTTTAATAAAATTCAATCAGAACAGCAATATAAACAAGTGATTTGAAATCAAAAGCTGGGCTATCAACTGTATTGTGGTTTGTTTGCAGGAGCTGAAAGATTGCACCAGTCAAATGACAGATTTAACGAACCAGTGGTATCAAGCAATCAGGGTTTCACCATCCGAATCGGACGAAGATGAAGAAACAGAAATGTGATTTTTTGTGGCATTTTTTGTTTTTCATGTGAAAAGTACCATTTTTTTTCATTTTTCGATATTTGTTTTGCAATTGATTAAACAATGTATTTAAATTGCGTTTTATTATTGCAGATCCACCCAACTGATTACCTCGGTCGCTACCGGTGTTAAGAAAATAGAAGAAGCTTGAAAGCCCTTTTCTTTTTTTTATTTTTCGTCGTCCGAATAATTTAATACTTGCCTTAACGCAGAATGTAAAATATGTTTTAAAATTGTTTTATTTTTTATCGGATGCTGGTTTGATCGAAAACCTCTCCTTTTTAAATTAATTTATATCGTCTACGTTGTAAAAATTGCTCCGTTCTTGCCGTGTCGCTCTTAAAATGGAGTGCAAATTGTTGAATGTCGTTCATTTATCTGTGATTTTTGTGCGTTGATTAGTGATGTGTGAATCAAAGAGGAAAATATTAAATCATATTGATTCTGTTGATTTTATTTACAAAGCTGTCATTTGTCTTTATCTATGCGTATATTTATATTTGTGTAAATTTATATGATAAATTTACTATGATTCGAATTAGCCAAGTGCATCCAACAACGTACCGTGTTATTTTCTTAAAATTTACGCCACATAATTATGAAGCTTATTTTCTACAATTTCGGGGCCGCGTAGATGCGAAATTAGGCAAACCCGTCACGTAATATCAGATGATTTTGCCGTTAAGCCAACGTTGTTAGAAATTAATTAATTATCCATGCAAACCGGTAACCCATCAATTAAAGTTTGCAATAGTTTATGCCAAATTTTTATGCGAACCACCCTGCACAGGTAACTAGTTTTATATCGATAAATGCTTAAAAATATCGATACATGAGTCAGTTTCTGCTGAACGGATGCAAGGTGAAGCAGGTAAGCCCTATTTGTTCGTATCTGCAACTTAGTTTTTGCGATCAGGCAAATATTCGCAATTTGTTTTAAATGTATAAGGATTGTTAGTGAAAAGCGACACAATCTGTCATGGTTTACGGCAAAAATAAGGCCAAAGCAACCACTTTTACAAGCCATTAACGACAGCTGGCTAAGACCCTAGCCAACCTGAGTCTCCCCACTACAAAACACCACATTTGCTGTTAGCAAACACCTGGGTACAATGACGTTCCAACGTGTCTCGTTGGGGTTCATCAGGGTCTAATCATAGTCCACTGATTGTTAGAACCGCCATATACCGTCTCCGAAAATATAACCTTCACTCGACCCATGCTCAAACTTCCCAGAACGTGGTAATGCTCAAATCTCATAGGACACACAGTATTTCATTGGTCAGCACTGAGCGAACCGAAATAAAATCACGGTAAAAGGGGCTGAAAATAAGGAATCAAAGAGGATGAGGGACTCATGTTCAGTACTTACACATGTTTTACGAACGGCGTGACGATTCACAGACGAGCACAAAAATCACCAATGGAAACACGACGATATTCAAGTCCAACTTCTGTCCCTAGTCCACACACTCATTGCCAAACAGACATGTAGTACTAGGATCCCAACGTGGTTGAAATCGAAATATGGTACAGCTTGATTAAGCTTTGCCGACGAATTTTCTACTGCATGTACGCAAACGATGCACGAGGGAGGGGTGCGTTATAAATTAATGAGCAATTTCCCCACTAACACTCGTTCACTTCTTTGCACAGATCTATATAGAATGACGTGCTCGCTATGACCCTCCACGATGCCGCTTCCGGCGTGTCCGTTAAAAGCCGCTCCTAGCACCAAGATGAGCGGCTTCAGTTCCATGTTCGTTCCGCGCAGCGTGGTGAACGGCGTCGTCTACATCACCGTGCTGCTGCTGTTCTGCGAGTACCTGCTGTACTACTTGGTGCTGCTGCAGTGCTCCTGGCCCCAGCTGCAGGGCAACGAACAGTTGAAGTCGGACGACAAGCCGCTGAAGGTGGCCGTGATCTCTGACCCGCACCTGCTGGGTACTCGTCACGGGCATTGGTTTGACAAGTTGAGGAGGTTGGTAACACTGCCACCACCACAATTTTGGCTTTTGGTTTCCTAGCATCTCCAGAGTGCTTTTAGTTTAAATTGTTTGATCTTTTTTTTTTTAAATACATTGATTGGTTCCATTTGCTTTTGCAGAGAATGGCAGATGTACCGATCTTTTCAATCCATGATGTGGATACACAGTCCCGATGTTGTTTTCTTTCTTGGTAAATAGAAGCGCCCTTTTTAAATTCAAACACAAGTTGACATTTATTTTATACCCGTGTTGTAGAGGTTAAACCAGAAATATTTGCAGAAGCTGTCTAAGCATTTTTATTTTCAATTTAGTCTCTCATTGTTTTAATTACAGGCGATTTATTTGACGAGGGATTGTGGGCTGACGAGAAAGAGTTCAACAAGTACGTGGCGCATTTTCATTCGCTGTTTTCGACACCGCCTGGAACGAAAGTTCACGTTGTGATCGGGAACCACGATGCCGGATTTCATTACAGGTAGGCCAGTTGAGTTTACCTATTTCCAGGGTTTAAACATGAACAAATATTCTGTCATAATTCGTTATAATATGTCAGTAATATTTTTATCTCGTCAGTACCAAACCGAGGCTGTACCAGCGGTTTGCCAAAGCGTTCAACGCACCGCCAGTTCAGGTGATCAACATCGAAGGAAATATTTTCCTCCTCGTCAGCAGCATAGCCATGGAAGGCGACGGTTGCGCCCTCTGCGCTTCCGCCCTCAAGAAGCTGCACCAGTTCTCTGAAGCACAAAAATGCTCGCAGGTAATTTTATTCTACTGAGCGCCTCGTTTTTACCTCAACGTCCAGCGCTTTACATTTAAGTTATTTTTTTTAATTTGAAAGGTAAATATTTATTATCTAATTAGAGGATTTAACTAAGTCGAGTTATAAGACGAGATACAAATGGTAACGCCATCGAATAATCGCCCCGAATAACACCTGTTTTGATCGTTTTTCGATTGGCTCAGGACGAACTGCCGAATGCGACGTGCAGCAAGATCCATCCTCGTCTTCCCCGGGGAACGAAGCCGGTGCTGATGCAGCATTTCCCTCTGTACCGTCAGTCGGACTCCATGTGCCAGGGTTCGGATGCGGCGCCCACTGAGGAGAAGGACATCCCGTTCAAGGAAAAATGGGATTGCCTCTCTCTGGAATCGTCGAAACTGGTAACCCCCTTAGTGGTCAAGCAAAACTTTCGCTGTTTTGATTTCATTAATGCAATGCAAATAGCAACAAGTATGAATGCGTCTGTTTCCGATTGGTCTGTTCCAGCTTCTCAGTCTAACCAATCCGAGAATGGTATTTTCTGGCCACACCCACCACGGATGTCACGTGCTGCACGAGGGCGGGGTCCAAGAGTGGAGCGTCCCGTCGTTCAACTGGCGAAACCGAAATGATCCTAGTCTGATGCTGGTAAGGACAATATTTTCCCACCTTTCGAAATACCTGTATTCCAGAAGATGACTGATGTTTATTGCTTATTTTTTTTCTTTCTCGACACTCACAGCTCACGATGACACCAACCGACATGTCAGTTTCGAAATGTTTTCTGCCGCGAGAGTCGACCGTCATCTATTTGTACCTCATGGGCGTGCTGCTTCCGATCATCGCGTTCTTCACGGTCAAGTCGAAGATCTGCTATTGGAAGTTCCACAACAAGCATCGGTGACTAGTGGCGCCCCCTTCCAAGAAGGTTGGAAGCGGGTGCGAAAGGCCTAGCGCCGATAGCGGACAGGACATATAGCTTTATTGTTACCGACTGACTAGAGATACGCACAATTTCCAGAAAAAAATTATTGACTTGCGAACCGCTGTATCCGACCGAACCAGCTTTGATCTGATTCCTTGGAGTTTCAACTTCGCTCAAACGCGGGAAAACTTCAAAGGTATCTTAAGAAGTGGAGGGGAAATTCGAAGGTGTCTTAAAAAGTGTAGGATTCGAAATCTCTTATGGTTGGACGGAGATTTTCCCGTCGCCGTGCATTATTCCATCTCAGAACAAAACCCACAGGTACGAAAAAAAAATTTTTAGGGGGGAAATTCATCTCACTGTGGTGAATATCTCTAGTTTGGTTTAATTGAATTACACCGAAAAATTGCTGGTTTAGGCACGCACGATAATTGAAAAAGAATAATTAGTTACAGGCACTCCAATTTCTTTTTGTTAACTTCTTTATAATGTGTGGGGTGAAAGCGTCAACGAATTTTCTGTTCGTGAGAAACCAAAGCTTTATTTAAAACGAAAAAGGATGTTTTTTAATTTTTTTAGTACGCCTGAACGGAGTAATTATTTTTTCTTTATATTAAAAGGAAAGCTATTATGTAATTTGGGAAAAGAGCAATACACTCTGTATACATGTATTTTATGGATCTACGTATTTTGCCAATTATGCACGGGCATTTGGGGTTTTTGTGAAGCAGTGCTTGGCAACACACGCCATAAGCGCTCGTCACTTTTTTTTTGGCTTCCTAACACGTGACCTACTTGATCCAACTGTGTTAACCAAATAGTTTCACAGCTGGGCTGTTGTGCGGTTTTATTTTTTTCATTGTATGCGAGCTGATTCGCGCACAACCTTGTAAACGCTAGCAGGGTAAATCATTTCGAGGGATTCAATCACTGTAGCCCGAAAATTAGCTGCGTCATTTCCATTTGATGGGATAATCCTATCTAAATAAGCCTGTACGTGTACGTCGTAATCACATGTTTTGCCTTTGCTGCTGAATAAGAAGGCGGTCGTTTATTTTTATGCTGATGATAGGTCTTAGCAATTCCGTTTGTTTAAGAAAAAGTTTTTTCAAAACTGTTTTTTGTATAGTATTATTTTTTAATGGAAACTCGATGAAAACTTGTTCTCCATTCTGACCAACAAATACCGAATAACCTCCTCTCTCTTGTAAATCTCCTTCAAATACCGAGTAATCAAATTGCTAGGCAACGAAGAAAATATCTTTGAGATAAATTAAAACTAGAAATTATTTTTGAGAATATCATGATTCGCACAAATTCGCAAGCGTTTAAACGTCAACTTTGTAAGCCTACGCACAAGCATTCAAAGCCATGTTGGAAATAATTATGTAATCGCATCGTTTGTCGAACTAGTGTTGTTTGGACGATTATACGAAGTGTAATTTTCATGCGATATTATACTTACTGGAAAGTTGGCACCGATCATTTGAGCTCTATTGTTGGAGTATGTAAATAAATAAATAATAAAATAATGGCTGCACCTTTTGTATATTTTGTCTTTGGAAATTGTTTAAGTTTTAGCCTGCCACTTCCGCTATTTTTATAGAATAAAAAATATATTAACTGCTTATTTCAGAGCAAGCGGGTGTTGAATATTTAAAACAATTTTGTCCTTATCATTTTTTCCCTCTGAACTCAACGAAGAAAATAACTATCTATAACCTAATTTCTTAAATAGACGGCAATTTAATGTCAATGCTGTTTCATGGACTGCGGGACAGCTACTTTTTAGTTGGTTTCGGTCGTAACATGGCCGGCAGTGTTTATTATTTGGGATTGATTTTTCCGAAAATGGAATAATATTTTAGATTCCAATCAACGACATTTATAATACGAAGGTCAAACACCGCTGTATAAAATGAAGAGAGCTTTCGATCGCATCGTGAAGATTCTGAGCGCCCAATCCACCTTTCCACAAGCGCCTTTCCTCTTTCCGAGACGATTCTCTCAAAGCGCATTCAGTTCAATGGGCTCAGAAAATAAACTTTTACACGAGCAACGGTTGCAGCATTTCCCTGCTCCTCACCAAGCCCAACTATCCCGTGTTGCCCTGTGGCGAAAATTTCAATGCCGCGAAACCCTCTCTTCCAACGCGGTATATATCTGGAATGTTCGAACGTGGCTCCAATTTTAATATCGTCCCAGCAATATACCGAAATTCAAGGAATGTCAATATAATAAAATTGCCAGCCCCATTCTCTTTTTTTTTTTTTTCTTCTCTCTCCTTCGTCTACGTTTCTCCTTTGCGTATTTCGGTACGAACCGGGAACACATTTCTTGCCATTGGACGCCTATTCTTTTGTCAGTCCCTCTCCCCTTTCGTTCGCGACCTCGAGGCAATAACATGTTAACGGGATAGTTTGTATTTATTGGATCGCCAATTCCTTCTCCTTTTCCTCCTAGCTACCAAATACCAGCTTCTCCTTTTTCAACGCCATTTTCCTGACGGGAGTGAAGGGTGGCCATAAATAACCTCTTAGCTTCTTTTATGGAGTCGTTTCTCCATAATAACAAGTTCGGGGGACTCCGAAATGGCGGGGGGCAGGGGGTAGGGTTGGGTATCGGTTAACGAGAGAGATTGGATAACCGAGGCGAAAGTTAAGAAATTTATTTAGCGGGCACGGTGAACACAATTGGATATCAAATCTGATTTCCTTCAAAACTTTTAACTAATTCATTTCGGAAACTGATAATATCTGTTCACAGATATTAACAGACTGGCATTAGCAATATTTCCAGACTTTCCAGATCACATTTATTTAGATTTAGATGAGGACTGAATTTATTGACACAATTATAAAAATGTACAATTCGTGCCATCACCCCATTTCTGGGGAAATCAGCCGCACCGAGGCCGCGCCGAGGCATTATGACAAAATGTGTGAATATGTGGAATTCAGTCTTTTATACCAGTACAACTAATCGAACAACCAAAGCCCTAGCTGGGAATCGAACCCGTGATCGTCGCATACACGGCGGATGCTCTACCACTGAGCTACGGCTACCGCAATTTACTGATATTGGGAGCTCGTTTCTGGCAAAATACGTTTATTTTACTCGTAGAGTAGAATAAACATAATGTACGAGTATTTTATCAGTCCGTCCGCTGTGGCCGAGAGGTAGCGTGCTCGCTTACCAACCAGCGGAACTGGGTTCGATTCCCAGCGCAGCCGATTATTGGATTGGCTTGTGGTACTGAGCGGGGGAAGGCAATGGCAACCCACCTCTGTATTCTGCCAATATTAACCGCAGGTGTCGGGGGATCGAGGGTCGGGGTCCGAAGACGACACCCTGCTGTAACAACCAACCTATAAGACGCACTATCGATTGATTTGCCGCATGGTACAATCGCCGCAGGGCATATCATCCACATATAAAGTCAATAAATCACAGATACCATCACGAAATCTGTTTTAAATTTTCCCTGACTTTTGAAACCTTAGGACTATTTTTCCTGACTTTCCTGGACCAAAAATCATTACCCTGACTTTTCAACTGGGTACGAACCCTGTAGGGACCCTTGTAGAGTCAAAATTGAGAAGGCTTACCTATACGATCGATCAAAAAATCATTCGTTGAAGGACAAAGTAGCACCACCTTTTAAATGTCAGAGGCCGAAGTGGGTTTGTTCTGAGTGTATTGGAGTTACTATCCCCATAGCAAGCTCTAAATAAATTAGGTTCCGATATTACTACGAAATGAATTTAGTATGTATGATACGAGTGAATCAAAAATAATTGATGACGTTGAAAAAGTGGAAACAGATTGGAACTTGAAAATGGATAGAGCCGCTTTGCGCCTCGGTAGCAAACGTTGCAACCTTAACACGAATCTGCAATTACATTTTTTAGCCTAGGTGTGGGGGTTGCGTGTCTATTCTGGATTAGCATGGGTGAACAACTAACAGTGACGTCACCATGTCAGATAATTAATCCTGACCAAATGATGCTGCAAATGACGTTAAAAATATAAAATGAATATTGATACTGTATATTACTGTAAAATTTAAATTTTCTTTGGCAATGTATTGTGGCGAAGTGGTTAGCGCATCGAACTAATATTGTTATTACCCGCGACATGGGTTTAAATCAAAACTAATACCAATGGATTTTTTTTGGCGGGAGAAATGCATACGCGGTGGCCCCGTGGGAAATTCTGATACAAATACATTGTTTGGCCTCATTAATTAAAAAAAAAATAGGATCAGTGAATTCAATAGCGAGTATAATAGTAAATAAATTATAAATAACTAGTTTAGAAGTATTTGTTTCAAGCATCTATCTCGTCATGCTAACACATCTTAGTTTAACTAAATAACAAGTTTGAACACTCAAAAAATATATAGAGTTAAACCATGATTAGTGAGCATTATTTAAGTCAATAATAACGCCAATTGCGATTCCCTTTCATTTGCATTGATATTTCGTATTTTTATTTATCAATATTTTTCTGCAATGTCATATTTAGTTATTCATCAGTAATTGTTCAGAATACACACCCCAATGAATTCCGTATACTTTTTTTTGCCATACGACATATTTGACACGTCATCTCCATCTACCCTCGGATTGCAATTGATGTATTTTTTTCGGGCGATTAGGTGACGGCACAGACATTTAACATAAAAAGCACGTTAGTCACACTTAATCGAGATTTAATGATAATGGCGGCGGCAACAGCGGATTGCAATTATCCCCGGTCGCCTACAAATTAGCATAATAATTAACACCCCTTTTTCTAAGATTTTTTTTCCCCTCTTCTCCCTTTTTTCCTCGACAAAAATTGTACTGGCAAAGGCCCAAAGATGAAAGGCACGAGACAGATATGGCATGATAGTTTCTTTAAGAGCTAATAAATTGACATATAATTTTAAACTAAAGATGCTCATTAAATGTTAAACATTAAAAAAATAGATTTGAAATTGTAAGACATACTTTTTGTGTCAAATTTTGTCTCGCCATTCTCGGAAGAAAATAAGTGAAAAAAAGTAACTTTAATATTTTCCTTTTTGCAACGAAAAGGAAAAGTATTTTGTAGTTTCACAATGGTTACTTTTATGAGCAAAGTACAAAAACGATTTAAAAAATAAAATGCTACGAAAACGATTCAATGAAAATAATGCTAGGAAAAAGAAGCTACGAAGAAAATGCAAAGAAAAAGATGATACGAAAAAATGCTACGAAAAATATGGCACGAAAATATTACAAATAGAACAATATTCGTACAATTTTTCATATTTCTCCCTTCATCAATATTTTTCGAATTATAATTTGTGGAAATAAAAAAGAGTTAAATATTTAAAAAAATATAGATACGCAAAACAATAATCGATATTCACATGCTAAATAAGAAGAGATTTAGTGTCAACGCTCATGTCACCAAAAAAAAAGGATATCCGATATATCACATTTACATTAACCGTTCACGGAAATATAATCATCGTCCTCCATTAGACACAAACGAAAAACTCAAAATTTCTCGACACCCTAAAAGCTTTAACGTGTCGATGTCTGGATTGCATTACACCACGAATGAAACGGTTAGTATTACACTATGAATTATCATAGTGGGGGAAAAAAGGTAGCATTAATTATTAGGCTATTTTATACGAATATAATTAGGCATTAATTATGAAGGTCATATTTCCTTTCACAGTGCTGCGCGTAAATGGAATATTCTAGGCGGAGAGGGAAAATGACCAGATAAACAAAACAAAATTGACTTCCGACTCGGACTGATTAAATAAAAAATAGTTAAAATCAGTCACATATAACTCTATAGATACACATCTAATCATTGCAATAGAAGCAGGAAAAAACATAAGCTTTCGGCTGTGAAGACATCTTCAAAATGAAAGGGAAGGGTGCAACAAACATGGAAGAGTTCACCACCATTTTAGTTGACCACGCGAAACGCAACAATGCTGAAAACAGTGTGACCAGACGGATTAGAAAGAGTGGACTTACGATGGCGGACTTGGCAGTGGTACCAGATGGATTTTCCAGGTGGCGATGGACATGGAGTCGACGTCGGCCGCGTAACAACGCCACAAGCACTGGATGAGATTGGCGGCCGGCTGGCGTCTTCGGATCATGTGCTTCTGCCGTTGCTGTTGCTGGACCTTGAGGGCGAACCCCGAGCCCAGAATACCCTGTAGACGATGTACGATAGAACGCATGAATTTAATATTTTTTTTTGTTGACACTCGAGTCGTTCGTTAATAAAGTTAATGATGCCTTGGAAAAAGCCATCGGGTAAATACGCCTGCTTTAAAAACATGAGTCATTTATCTTGGAACAGGTTTGATAAATATTCATACTGTAAGATCAGATTGTCTCTCTGAATGCATAAGAAATATGTCCTTCTACAACGACTGTGTTAAACGATCAATTCAAATAATTTTGTGTGGGGGAGGGGTGAATAAATTTTTAAATTTATCGACGTAGGAGAAAAAAATTGTTTCGTTGCCAAGAAGTAATATTTTGAGATCATGGTTAGAAATATGCAATAAGCAAATTTATTATAGTAAAAAGAAACATTAAATGAGTAGATTAAAATATTAGTTCTGTAAATTACTTTTGTTTTATGTTTATAGTTCAGTACACAAATGCAATCTACGCCTGTAAAATTTAAGAAAAAAAAGTCAAAACGCTTGAATGGCGGATACAAAAGAAAACACAAATTTCTAGTATGCACAGATATTCATACTAAAAGACTGGAGCCTTAAACAAACCTTTGGTTCACATTGGAGAAATTTTAAGAGCATTACTGATTACAAGAAGCGCTTACACAATCGAGAAATGATTAAATATTAATAACCATACTGAATATTCACTCGTTAAATAAGATTAATATAACGTTAACTTTAGGTTATTCAGTTAAAAGAAAAGGTCAATTATAACACCGTGACTCACAGTTAACCGTCTTTCAGACAAGCATGATTAATTAAAATTTTGTTGAATGAATTCATGGGAAGTAATTTCGCCAAGTAATAAAATGAAATTGGAAAAGTCTTTGCAGTAAGCCAACTTGCTTCTACGCAGCTTAATTCTGAATGTTGTAGCAAATCTATTTTGGGAGAAAATACTGAATATTTTTGTTTTATTATGCTCACGTTGAACTATCTCACACGAGGTCTTCGTTGGCGAAGTGAGGGGCCAAATCGCATTGGTTTATTTTGTAAAACAATTTGATAATAAAAAACTACAGCTGACCAATCACGTGAAGAGATCACGTGATCCCAGTTTGACGTCATAAAATGGCGGGAGGAGGAGGGGGAGAGATAGATGTTTGGCCTGCAGAGTGGAACATGAATAAGTAAAGAGCTGCGTGAATCCATGGAATGTTGTGGGGTTACGAAAAAAAGGGAATCTTTAACATGAGACGAGCTCAGTGAACGCACCCCGTCGAGTCTAAGCGTATTCAGCAAAAAAGGACTATCAGAAATTCGGCTGGAAGACCCGAGGGAAATCAGGGCATGGCTTAGCCGGTATGCCGTTTTTCGAAGAACGAGTGAGAATAAGAACAAAAAATGAACCAGTCTAGTTCTGATCTGTGGTTTCCACTATCAAAATTTCGAAACCTGCAAAAATTAAAACACGATATTGACTAACGAAATACCATACACATTTGCATGGGCATATTTTTTATTTTTTATTTTTTTTTTATTTTATTTTTTTATTTTTAAATTCACCGTAGCGCCTAGTGCACTACAGGAATACTGCACCCTCGTGTCTCTATGGAGATATGTGAG